>MJUU01023582.1:17049-49448 GCA_002080025.1 Modiolus philippinarum
GGTCCAATGTTAAAACTATGATCCCCGCTAGCGGCCATCTTGGATATCACACGGATCTGAAAAACATTTTTTTGCAAGGGACCATCTAAAGACTATTGTGGCCAAGTTTGATTTCAATTGGCCCAGTAGTTTCAGAGGAGAAGATCTTTGAATGAAAAGTTTACGCCGGACGGACGACGCACGGACGGACGACGGACGCAAAGTGATGGCAACAGCTCACCCTGGCATTAGCCAGGTGAGCTAAAAACACATTTCTTTTCTACAATTAAATGTAAACTAGTACAGCTTAACGAAATTTAACATTTATCATGCAACTTTGGTATTTAATGTATATTCATATCTTTTGACACCTAATGATTCGAGAATGGGTAAGGGCAACGAATAACCCGGTTGATATTGTACTAACACCTTTCTTTAAACATTCAAAGAAAGAATGCCCCGTCAAGTGAATTAAAATGCGAATCTATATTGCTAAGAAAGAGTTCGATTTTGACAACTGTATTCCCTTATGGCTTTGCAACAGTAAGAGATGAGAACAATCTCAAAAGTTCAAATCAAGCAGCTATATCCCATTAAAATCCAATGAAATCTATTGTTAAAGTAAGATGTAGTCTCTGTTTTGCCTATCAAAAGATGACGAACCTTGTTCAAAATAAGACTTCAAAAATGAGATTCGTCCTTTTTTTAAACTATTGATCTTGTGAACGATAAATGCAATGTCAAATCTTAAGTCAGCCTCTACAATTGAAATACAAAATGTGTTCCAATAAGCAAAATAAAACCCTATCAAAATTAAACAAATAATACAGTTTCTACAAATTATTTTTCTATCCCTATTCAATGGCATATCTAAGTTTCAGAGGGGATAAAAGCTGTGGCAAGCAGTTTCAATATTTTCCCAAAATATGACGCAAACAATGGTTGCGTCATATTGGAGTTCATATTGTTTTCGAAATGAGGTAATTTGTAATTTCAATTTTAGCGAACTTTGTAAAGGCTACCTAAGAGTAGGAAACATGAAATGATTTGGAGTGAATATACATGTGACAAAAACGCACAAGATACAGTTATCAAGGACAGGGCTTTTATTCCTGTCTACATCTTGATGTCGCCCGAGGGTCTTAAACCAGAGGTGAACAATATTCATCCCCCTCAAGCGAGATCAAGAAGGCCCCTAGCGTGCACATAAGCAGTATTCTTGACAAAAATTATACCAAGTTCACTCCCTTGCTCCCTAACCGTCATGGAGTGCAAACTTGGGCGATGCTCAGGGTTATCCAGCTGAAAGCACCATGGTTACAAGAAGAGAATAAAAATATTGAGCAACATCGATCGCAGCTAAAATATGTCATTGAAGCAACACATGTCGGGAGCGGTCTATTTTTGGTATTATTTTTGCAATTTCTGGACGAAAAATATCAAAATGTCATGAAATCAACATTATGGAAGGTCTCTAAAATAATAAAAAAATAATTTGAAATATGACATTCAACGCTACTTGTATGAAGAAAGTGTTTTTCCTCCTCGAATTAGAGGATTACAACATAATTTCTCTTACCAACTTTTCTGTAATTCTTTATACCTTCTTCTCTATTTTTCTGTTGTATTCATAGTGATTATTTTCAAACTTTTTTTTAAAAGTAAAACTTGACTTTTCTTGAAAAAAAAAATCGCAGAATCGATTATTTTCCACCTTGATTGCCATGAAAACGAGATCAGTGACCTGTCTATTTTCTATTATATTTGGAATTCTCAGTACGTGTTTAACAACATATCCTAAAATTTGGAAATTGACATTATAAGAAGAATCGTTTGGTGTATGCCCTTAGGCGGCTTCATAATAACACATTTGACCGCATTTCCCAGTTGTCATATTGGACTAAGGCAGAACACGGTTGTAAATGTTCATGAGTATATTGCAACTGAAATTGTCTCCATGAGATTTTTTTTCGGATAAGACATTAATCAAATCCAATCAAATAAAGGTTTTGGGTTTTGCATTTTGCAAACAAGTGGATAATATTAGGGATATTGAAATAAAAAAGATTGAAAAATTAGAAGAAAACCAAATGTAGAAATTTTCTTTAAAACATTAATGTTTACATTTCATGCAAAAATGACAAACAAAAACGAAAAAAAAAGCTAAATGTCTCGGAGACTTGCTACCGAAATCATTAGATATTTTCCTGGTGATTGATTCTTTATACGTGCACAAAACAGACACCTTATGAAGATCTTATGGTGGCTTTGAGTTGTTATTACACCCCTTTGGGTCGTTGTCTCTTTGACACATTCCCCGTTTCCCTTCTTTTTTCTACTTTAGACTACTAGTGATGTAAAAATGATTAAAATATTAGCAAAAAACGACAAAGAAAATATCATTTATAGTTGTCTCAAACAGATCATTTCCATATCCGAATTCCCAAGTTTATCCCTTTGCTAGAGTTATCTCTATTGGAAGTCAAAACGGGGCTTTCGAGATAGAAGGCGGAAAAGATCGCCTCAAAATACCAGTAAGACGGAGTGACTCAACTTTTCACCTATCGAAATAAATATATACAACATAAAAAACAAAAATATTTATGAAATAGAAGTGTTTACTTATAATTGTTCCAACACGAAAAGTCTTTGATTAAATTTTAATTGACGGAAAACAATTAAGCTGAAGCGCTACCACAGATTGAATATATATATGTTTTGATTTTTTTCGTAGAGTATCAAAACTTTTTTTCTACTAAAGAAAATATGGAATGAAGAACAAATACCGTCCGACTGGAAAAAAAGGACTGATTGTAAAACTACCAAAGAAAGGGGACCTTACATGCTGTGGAAACTGGCGAGGCATTACTCTGCTACCAACGATATCCAAAATACTGGGCAAAATCATCATCAAACGAATTTCATCTTTCAAAATTACGTTTTGTTCCCCCATTTTTCTTTTCAAGATTGTGGTTATGGAGTTAGTAGTCTACCTGTATGGGTTTCATTCGTATGTTTATTATACTATAGGGAAACGGGACAGAGAAAGGGGAGGCTTGGGTACCCATAAACCGGTTTAACCCTACCGCTGGCTTTTGCTAGTGCCGGTACCAAGTCCGGCTTTCCCAACTTCCTATCGTTCTTTACGTTTGTCTTTTGTATTTTTATTGTGGGTTTTTTCTTGTGCAGTTCTTATTTACTTTGTGGCATGTGGCTATGTTTTTCTGCCATTGTATGTGTTTCCTGTTATCTTTTTCATTCTATTCGTCAGAAGTTGATAAACATCTTCGAGAAGTTCAGGCAGGTTTTAGGGAAGGACGAGGTACAACAGAACAGATCTTTATCCTCAGAAACATTATCGAACAAACTGTTGAATGGAATTCAAACCTCTATATATGCTTAATTGATTACGAGAAAGCTTTCGACGGTGTACATCAAGAAACTCTTTTGAAGATCACGAGACACTACGGTATCCCTGACGAACTGATCTATTAATTAAATGCATGTATCTAGACAATGAGTGTGCAGTAATGACATCAAGCGGAACATCAGAATGGTTTAAGATAAAACAAGGTGTGAAACAAGGCTGCAACATGTCCGGCTTATTATTTCTCAAGGTAATAGACTGGGTCGTGAGAAAGGCTACAACAGAAAACAATACAGGAATCAGATAGAATTGTACAACCAAACGATCTAAATTACGCGGATGATATCGCTTTGATCTCAAAAGAGACTAAAGAACAGCTACAGCGAAAATTCAATGATGTCAGTAAACATGCTCAACCAACTGGCTTGAAAATCAACGCATCAAACACGAAAATAATGAGGATGAATGCAAGCAACAAACAACCAATCACCTGCACAGATGGGAAAGAAATAGATGACATCACATCATTTACATATCTCGGTTTCATACTTAATATCACCGGAGGAACAAATGAAGACACCAGAAGAAGACTCGGCCTTGCCAAAAAGACATATTAATAAGCTGACACCTTTATGGAGCAATAGTCAAATATCCAAAGGAACTAAATTCAGACTTGGCCACAGAAAGTTACAAACGAAGAAGTCAGGAAAAGAGCAGGACTTGAGAAAGAAAGCGACACAATCAAACGAAGAAGATGGAAATGGTTGGGAAATGTACTAAGGATGGGAAACACCAGGCATGCAAAGATAGCCATCAGCTGGACACCAGATGGGAAAAGGAAGAGAGGTCGGCCGAAGGAAACGTGGAGGACCATTGAAAGAGAACGAAAAGAGCTGGGTTTCTCATAATGGAATGAAGCAGCCAAAGCAGCAGAGGAAAGGGACCAATGGCGTGGACTTGTGAAAGGCCCGACTCTACTCAAGGAGAAACGGAAATAAGTCAAGTAAGTCATCAGAACTTTAATCAGATTTGAACGCGATTCAGAAGTCCCGTATTATTATTCATATAAAATTAACAATGAGGTGAAATGGAGTAAAAGCAAATGAGACAAAGTCTCTACAAATACATGGTAAAACTAAGCAATGGAACAAGGCTTTTTTTGTTGTTCTTCATATAGAAGTCACCATATAAGTCGGTATAACTTTAACAAGAAACACAAGCTCTGATGAGCTTTTAAAACCTACATTACAGTACAAGTTTTATTCAGAATTAAACTTGCAGTTCATTGAATGAATCTCAGATTTCATCTGATATGAAAAAAAAATCCGTCATATTATTATTTATTTGACAATTGAGAAATCGGTTACTGACGGAGATATTTTATTTCTGTTGATCATATATGTGTATTTTGCAGTTGTTGCTTTATATAATCTTGGTCATAAATATGGAATATATTTTGTTGAGATTTTTTTTAGATATTTAAGGAACTTTTTTTTCTTCGAAAATTCAAATTATCCTTTTAAAATCACTGAAAATATCACTTAAATCATTTCTTGTACACGATAGGCATCAAAATGTGCATTTTGGGATATACACCCAATATTTGATTTAAAAAAAATTTCCAGTTTCACCAAAAATTGGGTTCAGAACGGGTTGAAGGAGTGGTCTGACAAATTCGTAGAAACAGAGACTTTCGTACTTCACAGTTAGAAAACAATGTTTAAAGCAAAATATTATACTTTCATTCACCCACTTTTTTGCATAATGCCTCCAAACTTTACATTTTGGCTCAGAAAAATACGAATATGCCATATTTATGACCGAGAGTACATGTATTAACAACTTTGATTTCTGTGGAAACAATAAAGTTTCAAGAAACTCGGTCACAATATTTCAGAATCCCCGGGTGGTTAGTTCTACAGGAAATGAGGAACCCATTGATGTGCGCGGTGGACTCAGCTTTAAAGCTTAAGCTAGGGACTGCAAACCTTCAAAGTTGATATGTTCTTTCAATTCCAATTATCTTTATAAATATTTTTGACTTTCAATCAAATTTGGATTAATTCGTTTTTTGTTTGTGTTTTTTTTTGTTTGTTGGTACCTTTATGGTAACATGCTTAATAACTATTCAATTAATGTCATCTTACCTAAGTATAAATCATCAAGACCATTTAATTTTAAAAGACCCTGTATATCAATATGATTGATGACACCGTTGTTGAAAAAATATGCAAAAAGAGATACGATGATTCCTTAGAGATGTCAATTTTACAGATGACAGATACTACTTTTCAGCTGTGTACTTCATAAAAAAACATCATTTAATCCGCTGATTTTATCAAAAATATCATGAAAAACACAACCACGATCGATTAGAAAATTACAATGTATGATACAGAACTTTTATGCGCATTTTGGATTGCTTGATTAGTTTGAGTTTTACGTTAGTGAATAATATTTCATTTATATCATGATGAGAATCAATTATTAAAGATAGAAATAAAGGTGAAAGAGGCAACCGTTGCAACGAGCTTCGATTGCTACTGGAAAAGGTGGAAATGGGTATGGACAGGACATTAAAGCCTTCTATAACGCAACGGAAAACTGCTTTCTTTAGAACAAAAAATAAGTATTGATTGATTGTTGATTTACGCCAACTTCAACAATATTTCAGCTATATCGTGGCGTGAACAGTTGTAAGAAGAAAATTTGGAAATAAAAATAAAAGACAGTTTTAAAGCAATATTGCTATTTGCAGATAATAAATCGTTAATAGATAAAATGATATTAAACAAATATTAAATTAAATTGATTAATTGTGACGAACATATATACTCTATGATATAAACTTATATTTACCATCAACAAATCAATAGCTGTTCAAAATTCAACATTTATATAGCCTGTGACAGATTCAGCTGTGTAATATAATCTTTTTATGTCAGCAACATGGAAACAGTACGGTAAAACATGTTCTACTGTAAAAGCGCTATTGCACAAATAACGTTCCGGTCGGTCTTCCATAACTTTGAGTTGATAGGGTGTGTCTGATACGACACTGAGTCAGAACAATTTGTTCCTTCAAATTTTGAGTAGAAAAACTGACAACTTTACCATTATTTGTATTTCGTGCAATTGTATGTTTGTCCGCAAGTCCCATATATCTTGCCATATCTTAAGAATGTATTTATGTCGGTATGTGGAACTGGACAATCTACCCCCTCATCATCTAATGCATCCTTCCTTTGCCTTCTGTTAAACAACCGTGTTCCCATAAATTCCTACATGACTAGGAATCTAAAAATATATGACCTCTTTTCATAAGCTACAAATTACATGTGAGTTTTAACATTTTCAAAATAACTGGGTGTTTTGTTTTGTGACTTTCGATTGCCAATCGGAATAAATCAATAGCTTACTTTTTCGTAATAAAGCTTCAAATATGAGTGTTTAAACAATAGCATTGGCTTCAGAAGTAAATATGAAATTAGAGGATGATAGTCAGATGGTTGCTGGTTTATATCAGAATTGCAGAGGCTTCCCTGTCTCCATCCTTAGATCTATCTGTATATTGGTTAACATTCATGATGTTCAGATGATTTAATTCGTGCAAAGTCCTGCTGGATAGCAAGAGGATTTGTGTCCAATTTTTTTTATTTTCGTAGTTCAAAATTAAATATTGGTTTTGGGTTCAGCCATGGAGGAAAAAAATTAGAAGGGTTCTTTAAATTACATTTAGAGTGGTGGTTCTCCACACCATTCGTTAACACCGGTTCGCTGGCAGAATTTCCATATTATGACCTTGCTACCCCTGATGGACAGGGCATTCCCCTAACACCACCCAGGGACGCACCTGGTAGCTCTGTAGACTGAAAGCAAATTCAGCAGCTTGGTACAAAGTGAGTACAGAATGAATAACATTAAAATGAATCTAAATACCAATGTCAAGGTAAAAGTACAGAGATGTGTTGCATACAATTATTAAATTCTCTTAATTGTTGTAAGGGGATTGGTTAACCAAGTTGTTAAGGTACTTAGTTAACCTACAAGATCTTTATACTATCACCCTTTTGTTATGAATTACCTCCCCCTTCGTAAGGTAAGACTCCCCGAAATAACTCATCAGCTGCTGGCATACTCAAAAGTAGTATTTGTGTAAACAAAGTCATGTTACATTCACTTTGTATATTACTGTCAATATTTACAATATTTGATTTCTAAAACGCTCTAGTGATCATGAAATACTTCCGTGCTGACCAGCACTTTATTTCAAAGACATTCACTGCACGTGAGAAATTTTAATCAATGTCGACATGTGATCCCAAGGATGTGACGAGCAAATTGGTAATATGCATACGCCGGTTTGTGAGGCGAAAGAAATTTTTTCACTAGACAGCAAGTTTTGGCTCCCCTCTTCGATATTTTTGGTAATAAGATATTTTTCTTACTATTTGCGGGTTATTGCTTCCCATATTATTTATTCGAATTCTCTTGATGAGTGGTTATACCTAGGAACACGTGTAAAGTATGACAAAATTTACTATTTATCATGCAACTTGGGTATTTTTGTATTCGGAGCATACGTAACGTCGTTAAATCTTTTTTATCTAAGGAGTATAAAATAGGATAAATATCTAAAAATTGGATATTTCCATTTCCCCGAAATGAATATTTTGGCGAACTTGTCAATGTGTTTTTTTTTACATTTTGACATTATAGAACTTGATAAAGCCATCCTAAACAATATTTCCCGTTGTTTAAAAAATATCGTTATCTCAGACAAAAGTCCCCAAACAATTATTATTTATATAAAAATAAATGTACAAAATGAAGAAATCAACGTATTTGTTACCCATTAAAAGATCCTTCGGGAAATCAAGAAATGACTTTTATTTGTATAAGGTTGCATTTATTTTTAAATCCTTTGCCTTACCAATCTGCATTATTGCCATGATTGCAGTGTTGTTCAGGAATTTCATCAACTGTGCGTCCCAGGAAATATGACATGAATAGATATAGGAATTGATTATTTCATTAAATATGGATATTGTGTAAGTTTCTTCTGACAGTCGTTTAATTAAAACTGAACTCTCTTGTGGATCTTTTTTGTCTTGTCAGGACAGTTGTTTTGTTTTGTAATAAATCTACTCAATAAAATGACACAAGTGTATATTAGCCAAAAAACAGAAGTATCCTAAAAAACAAAATTACATGACGGCAGCATGTAATATAAACATCACCAAGTAATGTTAACAGCTACAGAAGGTTATGACATTTGTGTAATGTTTTATAAGACGTTTTTCTCAATAGAGTCTTTATTTTTTGTTTGACCAAGGGTATGTTTAAATTGAATCTCTATTTTTAGTTGTTTATATTGAGTCTATGTTTTAGTTGTTTAAATCGAGTCTATTTTTTATTTGTTTATATCGAATTACTAATTTTAGTTTTAGCAGACGTATCTATGAATAACGAGTCTCTATACTTGTTTTAACAGACGTATGTTTAAATCGAGTCTCTCTTTTTGGTTTTATCAGGCTTTTGTTGAAACCGAGTCTCTAATCTTTGGTTGTTTAAATCGAGTGTCATTTTTATTTGTTTTTATCAGAAGTATGTTTCAATCGAGTCTCTAGTTTTGATTTTATCAGATCTTTGGATTATTGGACGTTTGTTTAAATGGAGTCTCCATTTTTTTTTGTTTTGTAAGACGTTTGTTTGAATCGAGTGTGTAAGTTTTGGTTGTTTTGGACGTATGTTTAAATTGAGTCTCTATTTTTTGGTTTGAATGGATCCTTGTTGAAATCGAGTCTCTGTGTGTTGGTTCTTCAGATATTTGTTTAAATCAAGTCCCTATTGTTGGTTTTATCAGACGTAATAAAATGTTTAAGTGAGTCTATCTTTGGTTTAATCGAATGTATGTTTTAATCGAGTCTCTATTTTTCACTATCGGCGTGCGAATCAATGAGATCATTATTATAGTCTAAACAAAAAATGCAATCCCGATAAAGACATTATTACTGTTATAAAATCAATATTTATTACCATCATAATGATTTTTCAACAATCGCATATATTGCTTAACTATAATAATGATCTCGTCGATTCGCACTTGGTTGATAGTGTATTTGGTTTTATTAGACGTATCTTTAAGGACGTAGATTCTACATATGTATTTATAGTTCACATATAATTAAAAATACAATTTCACCAAGACCATGTCACCCAAAAATACGTGCTTTCATCGTTGCTCGAATATTTCAAACTTTTTCAATGTGGGACCGGGGGTTGTCATATATCTTTCCGGAGGGAAAGAATATATATGTATTTTGCTCTACTGCTAAAGGGAATGCACCTGCATGAAAACCAAAATAACAAAAACAAAAACAAAAAACAAAACAAAACAAAACAAAACAAAAAAAAAAAAAGAAAACAAAAAAAAAACGATGCAGTTTACAAGAAACACACTAGTGACTGAATGTGTATTTTACAAACAACTTTCATACACGAATTACGATTTTAAAGCTGAAATCCTCAGACGAAATTATCGGGTAATCATTTGCCACAAGCGAAAAAAGAAATTCATTATTGAATGTACATGAACAAGTAAAATGATTCATATACCCGAATGAGAGGTAAAATTTTTAGAAAAAAAAAAAAAAAAAAAATTACCCGAAATTTTGAAATTGTGTTGAGGTGTTCGGAGAAACTACAGTCTTTGTATCTTTATTCTCTTGACCATCGCCTAGCCTTATTTATTGCTGGGTTCCGGGGTATACAGCATTATTAGATATTTTGCAAACTTGCCTTTTCTCAAGACAATCATCGAAAGAATGTCATACTCTTCCCCGCAATGTTTGCTGGTCCGCTGTGAATTCATTCTCATTTTTTTTGTTCATTTAAACCGAGTCTCATTTTCTTTTGTTTACCAGACGTTTGTTTTAATAACATTTTTATTTCTGGCTGTTTTATTCGAGTCTCTCGCATTTTTTTTTCTTGTTTTAGCGGACGTATCTTAAAATCGAGTCTTTGTTTATGGTTCTAATTGATCTTTTTTAAAATCGAGCCTCTTCATTTGGTTTTATCGAACGTTTGTTTGATTCCCGTCTCAATTTCTTTGGTTTCATCAGACGTTTATTTAAATTGAGTCTCTACTTTGAGTTTTGTCAGACGTATGTTTAAATCGGTTGATTGATTGATTGTTGTTTAACGCCAACTTAGCAATATTTCAGCTATATCGTGGCGTGAACTGTTGATATTAGTAATAAATATACAAGTTAAACAAGATGTGTTTGTGAAACACTACATATGCCCCCAGATTCAACAGTAAAATATATGAAAATACCCAATTTTAACCCTTTTTGACCCCTATGACCTTCACCTAATTATTTTTGCATATTTATGTTCCTCTTGACTAGACCTATACACATGCCAAGTATCAAAAGTCTACCTTATATAGTTCAATAGTTATAGGTTAAAGTTTCGGACGCACAGACAAACAGACATGACAAAAACAATATGCCCCGATCCTCGATCTGGGGGCATAAAAAGTCTCTTCAAACATATTGCTATGTACAGATAAAAAGGATTTCTAAAAGATAAAAATCATATTATAGAAAATTTAAGATAAATAGATCAAATTTGATGAAATTTTGGGAAAAATATTGGATAATATACTTATATTTTACTATACAAATTGATAGCTTTTAAAAATTGAATAATTTTGTTGCCAGCGACGTTTGTAAATAAATCTTTAGGAGAATAAGCTTTATAAATTGTGAGACTTATGTCGGCAATATCGCCGCAGTCAAGTAAAATATGTTGTATTGTGTAAGCACAATTACACGGAATACACTCAGGTCGGTCTTCACCATTTAGAATGTAACCATGAGTTGTTATTGTATGCCCTATTCGACACCTTGTCAAAACAACTTGCTCTTTCCGATTTTTTCCAGAGGAACTAACAAGTTTACCAAATTCTGATTGTATTCTGTGCAATTTATTATTTATTTGCAAGTCCCATCTTTCTTGCCATATTATTTGAATGTATTTACTTATTAGAGCTTTCATGTCAGTGTAGGGCACTGGACAGTCCGCCACCTCATCAACTAATGCATCCTTTGCCTCCTGGTCAACAACTGTGTTTCCATAGATTCCCACATGACTAGAGATCCAAGTATAAATGACTTCTTTGCCTTTTCCAACAAGTGACTTGTTGAACTCAACGACATTAAGAATCACTGGGTGTTTTGTCTTTCGACTTTCAATTGCCAATACGCATGAGAGAGAATCAGAACAAATCAAGAACTTACTTTTTCGCGATGAAGAAACAAATTTGAGTGCTAAGTAAAAAGTGTTGGCTTCAGCAGTAAATATGGAATTTGAGGATGGTAGTCGGAGAGTTGCTGTTCGGTCTCCGATGGCAGCTGCACAGGCCACCCTGTCTCCACCCTTAGATCCATCCGTGTATATAGGAAAGTATTCGGGGTGTTCAGATTTAATTCTTGCAAACTCTTGCTGGATAACCAGAGGATTAGTGTCAGACCTTTTTTTAATTAAATGCTGGTTTTGGGTTAAGCCATGGAGGCTTTTTCGGAGTTTGAATTGGTGCTATTTTGTCCAATTGTACATTGGCAGATTCCAAGTGTGGTTGGATACAAAGTCCAAAAGGTTTAATAACATTTGGCCGTTTATAATATACTGTCTTATGAAGTGGTTTAAAAACACAGTTGTGAGCAGGATTTGAAAGTTACGCTTTTAGCTTAGAAGCGTATTGTAATCCAAGTTTGAGACGTCTGTCCTCTAGGGATGGTTCATTAGCCTAAACATACATGTTGGGCGTCTTTCGGCGAGAAATTCGTAATCCGAGTACAACGTTCTCGTGTCAAAATATCGCCCAAACGGCACGAGCATCAACCCGAGAACATACGTAATGCGGACACAGCAACAGATGTTGTCAGGTACCATTGTACACTCGGACCAGTAATTGGCCTACCATATGAACATGCAAAATTTAACCATTCTATTAATCTTTTTGTCCCAGAGACTGGAGTGCGAGTAACTACCGGTGCAAAACCAAACAACAGAAGTTCAAGAAAATGAATGACCATGGAATGTCGACTTATGTAGCGAGATCATTCGGGCAGGCAACAGAGGCAGATTGTGTCAACATATAGCAGAAAAGTAGCCGGCATGAAGAATGAAAATAAAGAAATTATAGAAAAAGCAGCCCCTTTAAGGGCTACTGAAATATTTAAAATTAATAAAAGTTGTATCTTGTATCAAAGTGTTACTTCAATTTTTTACACGGAAAATGAAAGTTTTATTTATACTTAGAGCTTTAAAATAGTTTAGTCTCTTTACATAATCCAACAAATTACATTTGAATAATTTTTATTTGATTGACTACCAATATCGCGGTCGAAATAATAAGCACAGACATTAATTTAGGGGTGCCAAACAGAACTACTTTCGTCAGTCAAATTTCCAAGACTGTCTCACGTATTTTTAACACTTTATTTATTTGCTCTTTTAAATTTGCCATTCTATCTTTCCGATGGCAACCATATTGATACAAATATGAATGTTCTTTGCGTTAGAGCGGAATAACTTGAGAACATACTCTTATTCGACACTCGGAACAATAAAAATTCCTCGCCCAAAGACGCGGGCAGAGACTCTCCACCGGAGAAGTTCTGAACGCATCGAAGGACAGACGTAGACCTTGGTGATGAATTGTATCTAATAATTTAATGTATGATTTACGGGAAGAGCCGTAAACGAAACATCCATAATCTAACTTTGATCGAATCAACGATCGATATACAATTTAATAAAACAGTGCTATCCGGTCTCTATTTTTGATTTTATCAGAAGTATGTTAAAATAGAGAATTTATTTTTTGTTTTATCTTGCGTATCTTTGAATCGAGTCTCTACTTTTGATTTTATGAAACGTATGTTTAAATTGAGACTTTATTTTTGGTTTTATCAGACGTTACTTTACATCGAGTCTCTGAAAACTGACTTACCATCGGTTAATACATTTTGATCATGTCTCGTCTATGCATTATGACAATTCATTTAATTTCAATAACAATAAATGACATTTATGCCAACATTAAATTGAAAATCTTTTGAGTAAAACCTTTTAAGTTTTTTAAAAGTTAGTTGGTAGGATGTTATTTTTTTATATGTCAATGTTTGTCAATCCAAAAAAAAAAACGCTAAAATTTTCGAATTGACAAACATTGATATTTCCCTGATTGTTTGACTCTCACATCTAAAAACAATTACAGTTCAACATTACTGCAGCTTTGGTCATTCACAAAAATGTTACGTGTCGTCTTTTATTTTATTTAAGTCAAGTAAAGTCAAGTATATTTAACATGTAACTTTGGCATTTTTGTGAATGCCCCGCATGGGATTCGAACCTACAACCCCAGTCTCTCTTTGAGGACCCCTTAATCATGGGGCTACCGCGACATGCATCTAAGAATTGATCTTAATGTACTTAAAGCTAAGGTAATTAATTCAATCTGCCTAACTGGTGTTGTACAAGGTGCGATAAACTGATTTTACCTAGATTGATTTTAAGGTTAGTGAGGACACCTGACCCAAAAAATAATTCCGAATTCATAATGGCTATTTTTTAAATATATTACTGTTGAATATATACCCTTTCTTTGGTATAAATATTGGACCAGCTTTCCAGGCGTTTTTCTGAGATAAATGCGGTCAAAATTACCACCCCTTGAATAATGGTCTCAATTCCCATTTACCCCCCTTTTGACCATTTAAAAACCAATTGTACATTGTTTTTGTAAAAAGAGTGTTTGGATTATAAGTCTTTGTTGTTTTAAAGGCATTTCTAAAAATACATCCACTTCTGTCAATTATTTTTGCTAATATTCCCAATTATGTGCACATTGAGGTTAGATTTTCATCACTTTTTGCCCCCGGAGGGTCATAAAAAGTGAAATTCGGAAAAACTTCCGAATTAAAAATTTCATTTTTTATCTTAAATATATACCTTTACACGATATCTTCAAAATACGAAAAAAATCAGCATAGGCTTTTAAGAGAACAATAAGTATTCAAAGTTGACAACATTGCCCTCCTCCCCTGAAAAGTTTTGCCGTCACTAGAACAAAAACCGTAAGTGATGTCACTGGCCGTGCTTGTAGCACAAATAACAAACTAAAATAGTCATAAACGGTCTTTACTTGACTAGAATGGGAAGTTGTAGGTTACACATGACAAACCGGAAGTGGATACTTTCTTACCTACTGTTAATCATAAATACAAAAATTTCATCTACAAATTAAAATTTTGTGAAATATTGTATGATAATTCGACACATGACCCCACAGGAGTCCTATAGAGAGATAAAGGAGCGTGCATGCGGAACCGGAAGTAGTTTGTATTTCCAATTGGCCACCGTTTTGACCGGAATGACCTATAAAGATATATTTTAGATGGCGTTGACTAAATGAATGAGTTGATATTTCTCATATTTTCTCGTTCCAAACTTCTAGGGAGTGATCTTTATAAAACTGAAATCAGCAGTGGCTTGTTCTGGCAGTATTTCTATCACGTCTGCGTTAATTGTTAAAAAGGGGGAGATTGCTATTGTTGTTCTAGGGTGAATTCTTTCTTCCCACAATTTTCGAGTTTTATTCTATCATTTTTTCCACTTTTCTTACCCCTTTGATGTAAATATTTACTTTTTTCACTACTATATCTCTATCTTATTTAATTTTTATCAAAGTTATTTTCCTTTTTTAGCACTTTTACTGTGTTAATTTATAATTATTTTCCTTTTTCCCACCTTATTTCAAGTTTATTTCCATTTTTTAACATATACGAAGGAATTTGAATTTTTCCCGCCATTTTGCCGTTTCCACGCCATTTTGATATTTTAAAGACCAAAACTTGTATCAACACATGCTAAGTAACCTTCCTGTCAAATTTTGGTCATTTTGAAGCAATTTGAAAATTTCCCGCCATTTTCTGTTCCCATAGCAACGGTCGCCATTTTAATGTTTTTAAAAACAAAGTTCGTTTCTGTACATGCTCAGTAACATTCCTGTCGAATTTCATTCCATTCTGAACATTTTTATTTTTTTCGCGCCATTTTTTTTTTGTTTTATCACGTGACAGCTGTCCTTACTAACCTTAAAGGTGAACGGTTGTCATTTTTAACCTGATCAGTTGATGTGTTAACACTTAAATTCCTAACATTATTTTCGAAAGGTTTTGATATGAACTGCACTCACGAGGCATTAGTTGCAAAAATAGATATATGCAGTATCTAAATTCATGATCACGTGATTGTTAATTCAAATCAGGGAAGGTTGCGATGTTTTAATTTTGATTGTCAATCTTACATTAGCATACAAGTTCCGTAGAGAGGAATGGTGTATCTGTTAATCATTTCTCACCTCTGACGCTCTGTTTTCCCCCTTACCTTAGACTTAGACGAATATATAATTAATTTTTAAGGGCTCGTATAAGCAGAGTTTTCAGTATGATGTCCAGGTTCGTCGGACCCCTCAGACGATATTATATCTATATCTATATTATATTATGTTATATTATTTTAGATGAAAATATCACTATGAAAATTTATATTTTTTCCAATATTTTATAACGAAAAGAAAGTTGGTGACAACCCCTCCCCCTATTTTAATAGAAATATTTGATACTCTAAAATTAGTTATTTAAAAAAGGCTCCAGCAGTTTAAGGAATCTTTCCTGTATAGATGAAAAGGAAATCTTTGCACAAAAATTTGAAGTTCACGTCTAAGTATTTTAGTGAATATATGTCCTTCTGTAATCGATGTTAATACATTATCTTAAAAAATCATACGTTATTGTACGTAGCAAAGCGGACATTAAGTGCAGCAAATATCATAATAATAGTCCTTAGGCGATTTTATATATAATTTCCATCGATTTTGCCATTAACTCATTCAGATACTTGGTCATTTTATTGATAATCTGTGTAATTCTAAAATTAAACAGACTATTTTACTTCCAAGTTCTAGTCTAAGCAAACACTATGGTCGACATCGGGAGATTAGATAAATCTGCAGACTCTGAAATTACAGTTCCAGCATTTGTTTAACTTCTTGTAGGAAGAGGTTCACAACAGAATATAATCACAATATACTTGCAAATCATGTAGTTGGATTGGTCATATTGACACATAATCCCATGATAGAAATAAGTAAACACTTTTTTCAAACTTAACAGGTTTTTATTCAGGCTTCCCAGAATTGGAATTCATATTACCTGTCTGTGATTGTGCAGGGCTTGATAATTTTTCTATTAGGAACCCATTGCAAAAAATTGCAAAAAAAATAGGACTACAAATACAAAAAAATGTTGAAATTATTTGCTTTCGTATATAACATGCGCAGCCATTTAATTTCAACTTCCGTAATATAGATCATATTTTATCACTTAACAATCCTTGCTTTGATGATTTTTTTCATCTTATCTATTGAAAAGTGCTCCAAATTAAGGATACTACAGATACATCCACATCGGCCTTGTTCCTAATTAACAACAGAGGTACACTACAAACTATGCTGTATGACAAACGCGATGATTTCACTTTTCCAATGGTAAACTTCCATTTTCTACGTAGCAACATTCAAAAAGCGCCAGCATATGGAGTTAGCATCTAACAACTCAATCGCTACTCAAGGGTTTGTGATTGGTGCAGTGACTACCTTGATAGAGCTCGGTTGCTTACAAATAGGCTACATAAGCAAGAGTATGTTACAGATAACTTGAATTCATCACTACAAGAGTTAGACATAACCATCTTGTGGATTGATATGGAATATATGTTTGCAAGACTACAACAGATATTTCCTTTTACAACCAAAGTTTGTTTTATGTTATGAAATTCGCTAGAATAGGCAAGTACATAATCTATTATAGAATTCGACATCATCAATAATTAAGAACTGAAATATTTACAACATGCTAATAAAAGAACATGGTTACAATGTTATAAAGTACTCTAGAATAGGTAAAAACACGATTTCTTATAGAAAGTTCGTTTTTCATCCACCGGATTTAACTTTACTATCGGAGTTGACATGTTCAACACAGCGGGTGCCTTATAAGAAGCAGGAGATGCTAACTCTACTGTTTCACTTGATCTCACCCATGTTTTTCATTGGGTCCGTGTCGTTTTATCTATATGTGTCCTCATTTTTCTTTTTTGTCCCGCACTCATGTGATGTCCTTGTTTCTTGTTGTTTCCGTTGTGACTGGATTTATCGTTTTTTTTTTACTGAAGGTTCATTTCTCACTTACTTTAAAATGATACGAGCAATGCAACATATACAGATCAATTTTAGATCAATCAAAAGAAATTCCCATGAAATTCCATTATACCAAAAGCTTAGGTAATATGTAAAAGGATGATTTTTTTTTAAATATTTTATGACGGATTCTTGATCATAAAGGGTCCTTGCATGAATATTGGGAAAAATATTTCAGAGTAAAATTTTATATTGCACGAGCTTGCGAGTGCAATATATATTCTACAAGGGATAATATTCCCAAATATTCATGCAGTAAACCTTTTATTGTATAGCAACGCTAAAATTTCTGTTCAAAATGGGATTTTGGTTATCGATGATGTCATGAAATTTAAGTCATATTTGCACTAGTTCAATATTGAAATTTACTGCACGCTTACATTTGGTTGCTTTCTTGGGGAAATTTGATGTTGCTTTACAATAAAAATAATTATAAAGTATTCTATAACGTGAAATAAATTAAACTCAATTAAATGTATTCCTCTACCCAAATATATGAAAAACATCTAAAATGAAGTCTTGACTCTTTCAAAATTTGAGGTTTTTACTCGAAGTCACTCTTTTGGTCAATGTACAGTAAACAAAGAGTATTTCAGTTACAAAACACCCATGTCCATTGCTAGTGTTTACACTGACATTTATGACTTGCAAATATATTTCTATGTAATTAATAATTAACAACAGGAAGTTTGCTGGTGTTTTCACCGACAATTGCTGATGTTTACACTATGAAATATGTCAGACCTGAGTGTTTTGTACTCTGTGTGTACTATAACATTGTTTGAACATTTCATAAAGATTGCTCAACTGCATTTCTAGTAATAAAACTGTATATAGGGACTGCAGAAATTGGCAAAGCCTACATTAAGGTAACATGTACGTAAATAGCAATGTTTTAAGATTTGGATAAAATTTTACAAGCAAATAGAGCTGAATATCAATGTGAAATAAAATCTGTTTTAGCTATTTCAATGTTTGAAATATAAATGATTAAAAAATCAACTAGTTATGTTACATTCATATAGCATTCATGAAAATTCATGTTTAAAACTATGACTCGTCGGTATGAATAGTTGAGTAAAAGATAAGCACACCAAAAATGGATTTCTCCCGATAGAAACCACCGTCAAAATAGGACGTCGTCAATACAGGTCATGATTGAAAGATGAGAAACTATTCAAGGATCTATATCTCGAAAATGAACTCGATGACTACATAATAGAAATAATATAAAAAAGGCACACCAAATATGCATTTTATTCGATTAAACCCGTCGTCAAAATAGCATGTAAAAACGTCGTCTATATAAAAGAAATGATTATAGGCTTGATTGAAAGATAAACCATTTTTAAGGATGTTCGCTGGTCAATTTTGAAATAACAAGGATTTTAATTACATGTGATGTTTTGCTAGAAAACTGAAAAAGAAGAAATTTAAGCTGAAAAAATTGATAGGTTACCGATGCAATTTTTGAGATAGGAGTGTTTTAAAAAATGGCGGGAAACTGAACTCCTCTGCATTTTTCATAGGTTTAACATGAGCAATGTTTATCAAATAATGAATGTGACAAAATAACACCAACTGAATAAAATTTTGTCAGATTGCTCCAAAAGATGTATAAGATGAAATTAAGGAAGAAAATTAGGGGGTCACCGGGCAAAAAGTTATTAAGGTTTTAAATGGATAGAACCAGAGAAGTCCGAAAATCTGACAGAAATACACAAATGTGACCAGCGAACATCCTTAAGTGAACTTTTCACATAAAACGAACTTGGTGACCATATAAAAAAATATATCAATAAAACAGACATTTCTGTCAAAAATTTATATCAATTCTTTGGAAAAATGGTAGGATACAGTCTCAAACGATGACAATTTAAAGTTAAAATTAAAATCATTTGACGTCCATTCTAAAGCAAATTTAATGTTTACCGATAGAGGCGCTTATATACGTTCCTCTTACTTATAATTAAGTTTCACATCATTTTTTCATCTTTTGTTATAATTTATTTCATTGCGTCACCTAAGAAAACCCAAAGCGACATCTTGTTATTCTGCGTTTCTTATGATTATTATTCTTCATATCCCAATTATTTTTGTCCTATCGATTATTTTGGAATGGCTTGATAAATTGAAATGGTGTTATGAAGTAAGACCATGATAGGGATATCATTTTTTTCGCTGAAAAATCTTCAAAATGGCGGCCATTTTACGTTAATAATAATTGAGGATCCTTTGGCTTAGGAGTAAGACAGAACAGAACCGTTATTCAAAAACGAACAGCCCAAGGACATTGGCAACATCGGAAATAAAAAAAAAAAACAAAGACATTACATGAGCGAGGCACAAAAAAGACAACGAAAATTTGTTCATATTTTGTAAAAATATTCAGTAAGATGAGAGGAAGGAAATCATGCAAAGAAAATAAATCATCGAATTAGTTGTCTTGAATGACATCGGCTGCTGCTTGCAATTGCAAATCCAGTTTTTATTTAAGTTTTGGCTCTTGTAAATAAAATGGATTTCTAATCAATTGGGAAATGACAGCTCAGGAATACACAGGACCAGTACAGAGGAAACGTTGTGTTAATAATTTGTCACTATGACAAACATACAGAAAGTAACAAATGGTACTGCATCTGAATAAATTAAAAAAGATTGTTTGTCTTTCGAAGATTAAATAATAACTTTCATAGCAGGTTTAAAAAACTAACTATTGTAAAATCGAACAAATATAATATGAGCTCTTTGAACACTCGATCCATTTGAGGTCTGCTTTAATTTTAGATAAATCAAATTGTGAATAGCGTGTACCATTCATTACAAATTACAAAAACAGAATAACAGCAAACACCTACAATGGCCAGGAACTACAATCATATGCCACAATTTACAAGCAAACTGCACCAGAAAAACAATAATGAAGACAAGAGACAAACATAAATAACGATAGGAACTCGGGATAGCCGGACTTGGTACCGGCACAAGCAAAAGCCAGTGGTAGGGTTAAATAGGTTTATGGGTACCCAAACCTCCCCTTTCTCTATCCCGTTGCCCTATAGTATCATAAACATGCGAATAAAACCCAATACAGGTAGACTACTAACTCAATGACCACTATCTTGGAACAGAAAAGCCATATACACATGTAACAAAACGTAATTTTGAAGGAAGGATCAAAGAGTGCTCGCCGCTAAACTGCCGGCTAGCTCAAGGAATCTCGTCTGCTGGTAAAACACAGTCGCACTACGGAAGAAAAATCAAACTCAAAACTCCCCGAACGGTTTGGTAAAGAGTCTTCATGTATTTCAGTAGACATCGGCAGTATCAGTGAGAGTATACATGTTTAACACGACTCACATGATTACATAAGGTCAGGTCGTGTGTAGCGTATGTTACATGTCTTCCGAAATCATATCAATGTCTCTTGTAAGTATTTCATTCATTTCCTGTGTACCCGATATAAGTGGGGAAAAACGAATGAAACGCTATAATTTGTTAATTCCGTGTTGATTGATTGATTGAATATTGTTTAACGTCTACTCAGCAATATTTCAGCTATATCAAGACGAGAACAAGTTTGTTGATAGATAATCACTTTGGGGTATGGAAAGGGCCATGGGACGGGAAATTCTGACTGCCACTGGAAAAGTAGGGTGAAATCGTCAAGGGCGGGGAATTTAGCCTTGTAGCCGATCACCTACGGACCACCCCAAAAAGAGCTTGCTACAAAGGTTCTTTAACGTGCAGGAAGCGTGGCGTTTCTTCCAACACGTGGACCTGAGTTCACATCCCATCCGAAAGATGGGTTGTGTATTTATTAATCCCGCACAACCACGGAATGGGTCCTATTTCTATATCCCGGGACCCTCGGGGTCAGCCTCCGTTTAGGAGGGGTCACACCCCGCAAGCCGGAGATACTGGGTCCTATTTCTATATCCCGGGGTTCCCTCGGGGTCCTCTGTTAGGATGGCTCATACTCCAAGCTCAGAGGATGCTGCGGGCCTATTCTTCAGCCGGGACCGGGCACGGCGGAATTCCGTGTTGAGAATGAAACAGAGTAAGCGTCCTATGCTATACAAATGTACAGATAGCTCATGTGGGAACTGATGGCTAAATTAAAAAAAAAATAATATGGAAAGCCATAATCTAAAAGTAGTAAAAAAAAGAACTCATTACCAAAAATATCGAAGAAGTAAGCCCTCGAGTAAGCCAAATCATGCATCAAGGATTTCCACCAATTGCCATACCCGGAATGAAGCCTCTGTATTTTAATAGGTTACAATTTTGATAAATACTGTTAATTTCTAAAGAAAAAATATAAAGGTAAATGTTCAAACTAGGTTGTAGACAGGAACGGGTAATTTATGAAAAGATAATGAAGATGATACTAATAAATATTTCATAATACAACTAATATATGCAATTGATAATTTTTGAATATTATGAAATACATGTAATGCAGTGTGGAGTTGGTAAAACAATTGGTGTACTTTTACATGAGATTATATCTCATGTGTACACTTTGTTAAATTACTATTATCTTAATTTTTGTAAATTCTAAAACCTAAGGTTTAACTCCCTCCATCGTAGTTTTGTCCTTAGCTATATTTGATATAACTGATTATTCGGATTTCGTTTGGTTTCATGCATTTTAAACCTTTTTTTGTTTGGGTTCTAGTGTTGCTGATGAGGAATTAATTTCTGATATGGCCATACAGCTCATTTAAATTATTGTAGTTGGAGTAAACATTTGTGTTGTGGTCTCATCTTCATTTACTCCATATGCTTTCATAAAATATTTAATACAAAAGTTTGTCTTTTAATGCAGTTCGGAGTTGGTAAAACAATTCCCCATGTTAGAGATGTATGCTCTTTATTTTTCTTAGATATGGTGTACTTGTACATGAGATTCTATCTCATGTGTACACTTTGTTTAATTGGACACGTGATAACGGCGACTTAAATATTATAGACAATATCAAACTAAGAGAGGTTTTTTCAAAAGGTCCCCAATTCCGTGAACCCCAGCATATCAACTGGAAGTACAACTTCAAAATTTTGATGGATGCAGTTGAGGACTATGCGAGGAAGTGGGCAAAGAAAGAGAAAGAAGATGTCGAGACACTGTCCGACTGGATCAGGTCCATTAAGTCGTTAATTGCGAATCGTATTCGGCGTTTGAAAACATCAATGAAATCCAGAAATCCCAGTATATTTGAAGATCCCCTCGTTAGGAAAACTATGGACAACCTCCATGAAAATTACGTCATTGTGCCTGCAGACAAAGCTTCTAACAACATACTGTTCGTGTGTAAGAAACACTATCTTGACTGTCTGGTTAAGGAGATGGGAATTGACAGTTCATCAGGAAACCCTACTTATACTCCCACTACACTATCAAGGGAGGAGATTATTGAAAATCACAACTCTGTTTTTGTATCCTTTGGCATCAAAGCGGATGATAACAAACAGCTCCCCTACATCTAATGGGTCCTTAAACTTCATAAGAACCCATACAAACAGAGATTTATTGCGGGGTCTTCTAGATGCACCACTAAGCCACTTTCTAAGCTCCTTACTACTTTATTGACCGCAGTCAGAGATGGCCTGAAAAGTTACTGTGATAAAGTCTACTCCACGAGCGATGCCAATCAGATGTGGATTCTAAAAAATTCTAAAGATCTTCTCGAACAGCTATCCTCTAGCAGTTTTACCCATTGCCACAGCATAGAAACCTTTGATTTTTCTACTCTTTATACTACCCTGCTACACAATAAATTGAAAACAGTAATTTCGGATTTGATACATCAATGTTTCTGCACTAAAAACGGAGAACGCAGATACACTTATTTAGAAGTAGGGGAAAGACAAAACATATTTTGTAAAGAACCACACTGAGTCAAACAAGAAGTACACTGAGAATGACGTAATCAAGATGTTGGAATTTTTAATAGATAATATTTTTGTCGAATTTGGAGGCCGTCTTTTTCAACAGACAATCGGGATTCCCATGGGAACTAACTGCGCGCCACTTTTTGCTGACCTCTTCCTTTTTTTCGTATGAGGCGAAGTTTTTACAAGGGCTTACACAGAAAAAACTAAAACATTTAGCCCAGTCCTTTAATTTCAGTTTCCGCTACAAAGACGATGTACTTTCTCTTAATAATCCAAAATTCAAGGATTATTTACACCAGATCTATCCCAATGAGCTTGAAATTTAAAAGACTACCGATACACCTACTTCAGCTTCGTATTTAAATCTTTTAATTTACATTGACGAAAATGGACGTTTGAAATCTAAGCTGTATGACAAACGTGATGATTTTAACTTCCCAATTGTGAACTTTCCCTTTCTGAGCAGCAATATACCTACCTCTCCAGCCTATGGAGTGTACATTTCACAGTTGATTCGTTACTGTCGGGCATGCAGTTTATACAGTGACTTTTTAGTTAGAGCAAACACACTGTCCCAAAAGCTGCTTAGTCAGGGATTTGTTCAGCCTTTGTTACTTTCATCCCTTCAGAAATTCTATGGCCGTCACCATGACATCATTGACAGATTTGACGTGTCTGTGTCCCAAATGAAAACGGGACATTTTCAGCTAGATTTCACGTCTTCACGGATTTAACATAATTGGATTTGACTCAACCCTGGATTGACTCACTGATAGTGTGACGGGTGCCGCTACCGGAGCAGGACATGCTTACCCTTCCGGAGCACCTGATGTCACTCCCGGTTTTCATGGGAGTTCACATTATGAGTGCCTTAGTTCTTAATGTTATCTTTTTATTTCCGTGCATTGTAGCTGTCTCACGTCCTTGTTTTGTCTTTGTTTTTATCTGTTACCGTTTTTGCCATGTCTTTGGACTTCGATTTTTGTAGTCATCGCTTCCCTTGTTCCTTCGGTATTCTACTGCCGTTGTTTAATTACTATTATCTAAATTACTGTAAATTCTAAAACCTAGGATTTAACTCCCTCCATCGTAGTTTTGTCCTTAGCTATATTTGATGTTACTGATTATTCGGATTTCGATTGGTTTCATGCAGTTTATGCATTTTTTTTAATTATGGATTTCCTATGTTTGGGTTCTAGTGCTTCTGATGAGGAATTAGTTTCCGAAATGGCCATACAGCCCATTAAAATTCTTGCAGTTGGAGTAAACATATGCGTTATGGTCTCGTGTTCATTTACGCCAAATGCTTTCGTAATTTTTTTACCAACTGCTTGCAGTTAAACCCGTCGAAACTAAACCTATTAGACTTGAAACTTTTCGATATATCACTTATTACACATATTCCGATTTATTGTCTTCCAATCTGCGTTCAAGAGGCATGGATAATCAAATAACCATTTATAGAAATCAAATTAAGAAATAATTAACAGTAGCTATATAGGAATATTATTTTTACCATGGGCTGACACTTTATGGCGATTAAAATATCACTATAAAGTAAAATAGTTGTAAAAATAATATAAATATACGACTGATGTTAATAATTTCAATCCTAATTAGACACTCAAACGGTTCCGATTAGGAGAATTCGTACTAGCACACATGGATTGTTCCTGTTCATTTGTGTGTGACGTTACAAAAAATGATGTAAAACTATTAATGATGTTATCGGAAAAAGCATCATGTTTAATGTTGCTAGCGATTAGAATAAATAAATTATTTTTACCACTGGTTTAGATACAAAGCGATTGAAGCCCGTTACATTAGAATCAATAATATTATGTTATAAGCAAAATATATACTCAAGAGTATTAGAGGGAGAATAAAAATAATGAAGGGTTGATTAGTAAGTTTTGCGTCCAGTGAGCAATATATAACCTATACCTGGACGAGAAAAAAAAGACGAAAGAAATAAAATTTAAAGAGTCAGCCGGGGCCATGAGATTTGATGGCAACTGGAAAAGGGGGAAAATGGGTAGGGGCAGGAAAATTAGACTTCAATTCAATGTGAGAAAAATACAACAGGGTCTTCATAATGCACAGAGCGTGGCGTTTCTCCACACTTTGGCTACAATGGTTGGCGGTCGGGCTTTCTGCATTATGACCTGACTACCCCGCAAAGACAGGGCGATCCCCTATTCACCAACTGTAGACGCGTCCTACAGCTCTGTAGCCAGAACCCTTGAAAACCGATTGTACGTAGTTAAGGTGATATTATGTTGTATGCAGGAAAGGGCGGAAATACATTGATGTAGATACATCCAATGACTGCTTAATCAAGAATAAATACACATGAATTAATAAGAAATTTTTCCTTACTTTTTAATATGAAATTTTATTATTGAATAAAAAGGAAAAGGTTCTAAGCATAAGTTTTTTTTTGCTTGAAAAGTAATCAGCCAGAAGAAATATTGCAAAGGATAATAAGAATTATAAAAAATGTTTTCTTGTTCCATTGTAAAAGACTGCTTTCTTTCTCAATCAACAGAATGCCTCCTTTGAATTCAAACCATAATTTAATACAACATTTTCTGAAGAGTTCACAAAACATTATTGAAAGAAGACAAAAAAGTAAAAAACTGAGGAAAGACCATACATCTTGCATCGACACTTTAAGAAAATTACAGCGAAAATTGTTGTCATTCATCCATATTGAATTAAATTTAAATAGTTTACATCAAAAAGTAAGCTAAGATGTAAACGTGAATAATTATTCAGAACAAATGCACATGTAATCACAGAAAAAAACATCAGTGGCTTCTGATCATCATGACGCAAATATGAAGAAATTTCGCAGCATATTAAAACAAGAGGAAAAGCTAAGAACATCTTTAATTCAGAAAGAAGAAGAGATAAATAACACCATTCTTTACCATTCATGATGGGAAGACTGAAAGGATTTACTGAATTGTGTGATGAAGTTGATTTTCCAACCAAATTTTTATTATTTCAACATGGTTCAAATTCGATAAGAAAACGATAAAACATCAATATAGCATAATGAAACAGGCTTTGTATACCGCAAATATATTTAAATTATATTTGAATCATATTTCCCGAAGGCATCGCCTGAGGGAAATATGATTTCCCGAGGGTAAGCAAATCTTCATATCTCCCACATCCATGGGAAATAAATATTTTATTCCACCACTAAGTTGAATATGTACAAATCATTGAAGGTTGCATCGAGAAGTGGTTCTACCNTTTTTTTCATGATCTTGAAGAATTCAGTCAAAATTGACAGAAAACTAGCAAAAACTCGTCTGGAATATTTTTTCGTGAAACTCTGCCTGAATCCTCCTATATTCGAAGGCTGCTGCATTTATATATGACATCGATGGGTGAAAATATAATAACGTAATAAGGACCCCAAGAACTTAAAGTACACTACAGTAAGAAAAGGCATTGTCGGCGCTCAAATAAATTTGCTTTATTGATTTTTGAAATTGACATAACAACACAAATGAAAATAATTAAAAGTGTGCTGTTGAGACCTTATTATTCAGTAAAACTCTTTTGGCTATGTTCCTTAACCATGTTAACTCGGAACACCTCCTTACTATGATAACTCTTGTTAAATCTAGAGAATTTCGAATGAGGGGAATATGATATTTGGACACGACGTTCAGCGGGAGACACGATGTTTTGTTCACAGTCACGTGTGATAGTCTTGGCCAATGAAAATTCTTTATTAGTCAAGTTATAATTATTAAGTGGAATAATATCAGATATATAGATAAGGACAAAACTACGATGGAGGGAGTTAAACCTAAAGTTTTAGAATTTACATCAATTTAGATAATAGTAATTGAACAAAGTGTACACATGAGATATTATCTCATGTACAAGTACAACAAATCTAAGAAAATAAAATCATACATCTCTAACACGGGCAATAGTTGTACTAACTCCAAACTGCATTTAAAGAGTTTTTCTTTCTTTTTTAATATATTAACATTCATATTCTTTATAAGCTTCAAGCAAATTTGCTCATAGGCATTAAAGACATAGTTACGAATACAGATATATAGTTGCATACTACATATATATGTATATATATATGTGTACTTAATGTTCATAATGATGATATCAGAGAATATTACTTAATGTTCATAACAGAGGAGATTACAACATTTGTGAAGTCCTATATTTAAAGGCATGATACAAATGTTTACACAGTCCACTAAGTTCTTTTTTATTATGACAAATGAGTAATTGGGTAAATTTAAATACTGATGGTTTTTTCCAATAGTATACTTTAATGAATTTTTTACGTAATTCAAAATATGATGAGCACTCTAAAATGAAATGGTATTCATCCTCAATTACATTTTTATCACACAAAAAACATATTCTATTTGACCGATCTATTCCGTGGTATCTACCAGCTTCTCCAAACAAATTATAAGCAGACATTCAGATCTTAATCAAATAATGATGATAAGGTATACAATGTACATTTAGTAAGATAAAATTGAAGACGTAAATCAATTATACAGTATTTATAAATATTACACTTAGTTGAAGCTTCTAAATTATCATGTAATATAATTCCTGTCTTGCCTGGTCATATATTCTACTCTTAATGAGTAGCAACAGATTATAATCAAAAATAGCATTATCTTGATTATACCAAAAATGTTTGAAACCAATATAAAATTATTATTCTTTTTTTTTAAATGCAAAGATTCTAAGCATTACAAAGGATAATAATGATTAAAAAATAAAAAGGTTTTTCTGTTCCATTGTAAAACACTGCTTGCTTTCTTTATCAACAAAATGACTCATTTGAATTCAAGCCAAAATATAAAGCAACATCACCTGAAGAGTTCACAACAGATTCTGGGAGAAGACAAAGAAGAAAAAACTGAAGAAAGACCATACATCTTGCATCGACACTTTAAGTCAAATACAGCGGAAATTGTTGTTATTTACCCCGATTCGTAAACAAAGAGAATCGAATTTGAATAATATATAACAAAAAGTAAACTGATGTAAACGTAAATGACAACTCCAAACAAATGCACATGGAATTGCAGAAGAAACAACGGCAGTAGAATACCGAAGGAACAAAGGGGTAAAATTCACAAAAATCGTAGTCCAAAGACAGGGCAAAAACGAGAACACAGAAAACAATGACGTTACACACAAAAACAATGACGCCAGACCGACACAAAGCACAGAACCAGAAACCACAACATTCAGAACAAAGGCACTCACAGTGTGAACTCCAGTGAAACTGAGAGTGACATCAGGTGCTCCGGAAGGGTAAGCATGTCCTGCTCTGTTAACAAAAAGAAGAAACTATCAGTGGCTTCTGATCACCATGACGCAAATATGAAGAAATTTCGAGGCATACTTATACAAGAGGAAAAGCTTACAACATTTTAACACCGAAAGTACCAGAGATTAATAACACCATTCTTCCAAAAATGATTGAAGGACTTAAAACAACGACAGTAGAATACCGAAGGAACAAAGGGGTGATATTCACAAAAATCGAAGTCCAAAGACAGGGCAAAAACGAGAACACAGAAAACAATGACGTTAGACACAAAATCAATGACGCCAGACAGACACAAAGCACGGAACCAGAAACCTTAAACGATTTATTAAAATGAGAGATTCAGTTGCAATTTCAATCAAATATGTTTTATAATATATTGTTAAAATTCGACGGCAGGTTATGTAGAGCGGGCCCAAAGTAAGACTACAAAAAATCAGAGAGGGATGGAAAACAGAAATACCAGCATGTAAGAAACAAAGAAGGCTGGCCGTCCCGTTTCTGCATTTGCAAAATACCTCAATGAAAACGATTTTATATGTTATATGTATACATCTGGACCTGTGGGGCTGAGATGTTGAACAAGATATTGAACACTATGATTTCATTCATACTACATGGAAATAAATTGGAAACGGGGTACACTTAATCAGAAGCACATAGCAACACAGTTATACTCATGTCAAAAAGCCACAACGAAACCAACTGTTGCTCCAATCAATGTAGCTTCAAGTTCAATGAGCATCAACGCAATGTCATGTTCAAATATAAGTAATCAGTTTTAGCTGTTCTATTTGATAACAAGTTTGAGTGCACATTTCGACGGTGCAAGAATGATGATTAATGTTACTTTCGTTTATTGTCAACAATAGTGGACTATTTTCTTGGTTTAAGAGTTAAGTTGTTTGAAATGATTTTTGAAATAGGGTCTGCAGGTCTCCTCATGTGACAACAAGACTTCACGATAAAATTGAAATTCAAAAACGTTTCCCGCAAAAACATGACGTTTTCAAATTATAACATGTTCAAATTTGTGTTTGAAACGTCATACATTTTTGTACAAAATGCAACTTCCGTATACCATTCTTGTAACGGAAGTTACAAGATTGAACGAGACTTACAATTGTACCGGGAATTGCAAAATTAATCGAGATATACAGATCCTATTAACAACAGAATACATTTCAAAGTTTATTTTCAAGTACATGTACATTTTTACTATAATAGAGATAACCATATTTTATATATTTGAAGATTCCTCAATTTCTATAAATAGTTTGACTTTCAAAGATAAAACTACGGATTGTAGTCGACAAATCCTCTAATACAATAGTGTTTTTTCTTAATTTTATAATGTATAAAAATAAAGTCACTTTTGAGAAATTGAAAGTTCAGCTTACAGTGAGGATAACAACGCTTAATTAGATGAAAAGCTGCTTTTAAAATGGCCCCTAAAATGTTTGGGCGAAGATTTAGATTGTTAAGTTAGAGTTTAAGGTCCAGTGAACAATATTTCAGCTATATCAGGACGAGAACAAGTTCATCAATTCAAAACAATATCAGTAAGAGAAGAAAGATACAAAGGTAGAGGGACAACTGGGATGAGGTTTGATTGCCACTGAAAAGGTAGAAATGGATGGGGCAGAAAATTTGGCCTTCTATACGAGTCCCAGTAACTCTGCTCACTTTAGACAATATAAAAAGAAGTCTTTATACTGCATGGAGCATGGAGTTTCTCCACACAGTTTGGCTACACTGGTTCGCGGCAAGGCTTTTCGTATTGTGACCTGACTACCCTGCAAAGATAGGGCATTCCGCTATCGACCAACTGGGTACGCGCCCGACAGCTCTGTAGTCAGAGCTCGGAAAACCGATTAGTTAACTTAAAAACCTTGATTGATTGATTGATTGAATATTGTTTAACGTCTACTCAGCAATATTTCAGCTATATCAAGACGAGAACAAGTTTGTTAATAAATAATAACTTTGGGTTATGGAAAGGGCCATGGGACGGGAAATTTGTTAAACTGGAAACGGATTGGTTAGACTTGTTTCCAACAATTTGAGCTTCTAGAAAAGTAAGTATGACGACAACGACAGTACAATTCCGAAAAACAATGGAGTGTTATTCACAAAAACCGAAGTGCAAAGACGACGCAAAAACAAGAACACAGAATACAATGAGGATGTTAGAAATACGGATGAACAAACATTGTCAAAACTTGAAGCTAGTGACAAGTTGATAAAACAAATCGGTTCATCAATTTTCATGACAGTATTCCAAATGTAAGGATTAATTAACTTCTCTATTTTTCAAACAATGTCACAAACTGATTAAATTGATTTTTGTAGAAATCATAGAAATCAAAGTAATAATTTGTTGGCAAAGTTCTAGTTAAGTATGTAAGTAAATACGATATTAGTCGTTGAAATATTGAATTTGTATGTAAAACAAATTTTAAAATCCTATAAAAACACATTCCAAGATCTTATTCTAAGAAACTGCTGGTCAAATAAGAACCAAATATAATCATAGTGATCCTTAGACATGTTAGATGGTCAGTGCCTCGTCTAAGATAGCTTCCAGTGGAGAACATAGTTTAAAATTAGACCTTACTAGAAATTCCATTCATACATATGAACGATACAGACTCTTATTTAAATTGCTGTCATGTCACAATGTAATTTTAATTTATTTCGTTTGCATATTTGGCATTATTTTGTCATTTGACTCAGAGAAGTTGACGTTAATTGTATGTATTATGATACGTTCAAAATCTTCAGAGGGTATAATTTGACTTGCATGTAAACCAATTCATTACTTTGGCAATATTTTTTTTGAAATCGCTTCACCCTTTTGCAGCCATCCATATTTGACTATTGTTTTAGAATCGGTATTGATAAATTATCTGCATACAAAGCTTCAAACGTACAATTTTCCATTTCATAAAACCAAATATGTCCCGTTAAAGTATTTACATTGATGTTTTTAAACCAATTACTTATTATCAATAGAAAGGATGACATTTAAAAAGAAACACGAGAATATTTCAAACAAATCATTTATTGATTACTAATAACTATTGTCTGAAAGATCAGAAACTGTCTGTAGACTTATGTTGGAACAGATGCTTTAATCAACTAAGCGACTTTCATAAATAAGCAGATATAAGTTAGGAATACGATTGATTGATTGATTGATTGAATATTGTTTAACGTCTACTCAGCAATATTTCAGCAATATCAAGACGAGAACAAGTTTGTTAATAAATAATCACTTTGGGGGTTAGGAATACGAGACTTTGGAGATCGGAACTCTTTGGTAGTTTAAAGCGGAAACGATATCCTCAAATACCAGTAAGAAGGATAACTGGATTCCTGACCTATTGAAATACATATATTTTTATGGTTTTATATATAATATATATATATATATATATAATATATATATATATATATATATATATATATATAAA
>MJUU01023586.1:12228-22831 GCA_002080025.1 Modiolus philippinarum
AGGCAAGGTAGAGGTGTATTACAGCTAGGCAGGGGCAATTAACAGGCAAGGTAGAGGTGTATTACAGCTAGGCAGGGGCCATTAACAGGCAAGGTAGAGGTGTATTACAGCTAGGCAAGGGCCATTAACAGGCAAGGTAGAGGTGTATTACAGCTAGGCAAGGGCCATTAACAGGCAAGGTAGAAGTGTATTACAGCTAGGCAAGGGCCATTAACAGGGCTATTACAGAAATCATCATGTATAATATTTTTAATGAAAATCTTTATTGCTTTTAAAAAGAGTACCTGATATAGTATTTGACTAATGCATCTTGCTGATGGTTTGCTGATATATTGTTGTTTAATTTCTCAGAAGATTACAATTTGATGTTTTGTTGGACTGATTTTTTATTTAAAATAAATTATGCTTTCAATTCTTTATTCATAAAGACTTAAGGACAACACATTACAATGTTAAGCTGTGAATTTATTTTTAAAAAATTGACATGCATTAGACAGTTTTAACTTTAAATTGTGTATATTTGTGTATGTTTTTTTTAAAGATTATACAAACAAGCATTTTACTTTTAGATTCTGCTAGGACAGTGTGTCAATGATGTGTTACAATTGTTAGGAATGGTATCGGAACCAGAGACGACTACTGTGCCACCAGAGGTAAGGCCACTACTTGACCAAATAAAAATGTATCACTTTTTAAAATTTTATATAACCAAATTCACTGGTAAGAGAATGACAAGAATGTATAAATTTATTTGCTGTGATTTCAACATAGACCTAGGGATTTTTTCTTATTTATTTTTGTCCCCCGCCACAACGCAGAGCGGGGACATAAAAATGCCGGGTGTCCTTGCGTCCATCCGTCATACTTTTTTGTAAGCGCTCTCACGCCTACAAATTTTGATGGATTCTCAGGAAATTTATACCAAATGTTTATATCACTAATACCTTGGTCAACTTCGAAAATCAGCCTCGGTCGATACTTTTTGACGGAGTTATGGGAATTTGACTGAAATCAAGACTCCATTTTATCCAAAAATTGACCTTGTAAGCACTCTCATGCCTACAAATTTTGACAGATTTTCATGAAATTCATACCAAATGTTAATGCCACTAATACCTTAGTCAAGTTCGAAAATCAGCCTCGACCAATACTTTTTGATGGAGTTATGGGACTTCGACCAAAATAACAACACCATTTTTGCCTAAAATTGACCTTGTAAGCGCTCTCATGCCTACAAATTGTGACGGATTTTCATGAAACTTATACCAAATGTTAATACCACTTTTGAACATCAGCTGTGGTCGATACTTTTTATGTCCCCTCATATTTAATTCTGGAACAGCTCTGAATGCATGAAAATATTGCAATTTCATATACAGTATACTAGTATATTGCTTGAGCGGCGGGGACCCAGGAATTCTATTCTTGTTATTTTTAACAATGATAATGTTTTAAACATGTTCAATAGTAAAGAGAGCACAGCTTAAATAAAACATTCACAATGCACAAATTTACAGTTGTATAGTCAAAGACTTCACAAAACACTATATTTTCACTTTATTTACTGGTAACTTGAAACTATGATTGATAAACAGTTAGAACTACACATTTGTGGATTTTATCACCCTATAACACACAGAATTACACATTTTTGGATTTTATCACTTTATAATAAACAGTTAGAATTACACATTTCTGGTTTTTATCACTCTATAATATACAGGTAGAATTACGCATTTCTGGTTTTTATCACTCTATAGTAAACAGTTAGAATTACACATTTCCACATTTTACAACTTGACTCACAGCTTTTGGAATGTTTTCAGTCACCTCCTAAAACTGCTCCTGAGTTATACGCGACCAGAGCTCTCAAACCTAGATCAGTATCTGGTCTAGCGAGACGTTCTGTGTCAGATATGACATCGGGGGTAGTTCGGCAAACTAAGATGGGTATACAGGTAAGGGAGGTCAGAAACTAGAGCAGCTTTATATAGATTAGATGTAACTTCCTGCAGGTTAATTCCTTGATTTTATTTGGTTGTATTTTAAGCTTTCCATGTCCATCCTTTGCTTTGGATGTTGTAGTACTTTATATAGAAATAGAATGACTTAAACCTCTCCGTTTATAGAATCATTGATTAAGTGGATCCCTTAGATATTCTCTCTACGTGTTAAACAGTATGTTTAACAACATTTCCTTTTCACATGATCATAGTGTGTAACAAGAAAGGACTAATACCAATGTCATATAGATCAAATTCTTATGAAAATGAAGTAATGAAAGCATCGATAAGAGGAGACAACTCAATAAGTTACTAAGTTACCCATTACTCCCAGTTGATGATGCTTCAAATTAGAGATCTTTCCTGTTTAAATTTGGAAATTAATTAAGTGATACATATGGAATACCATTTGCAGCTCCTGTTGTTTATTAGTGTGTCTAACTAGAAAATGGATTAATATTTTTAGTGCAATGATTTTTAATGCTTTGAATATTGTAATTTTATAATATATACATGTATTAGAATTAGAATGGCTTATTGGTATAAATCCTCTGTTATATCCTTTTTGAACTTCCCCTTTATTAAATCTTAATATCATATTGTTGAATCGGTTCTGAAATTCAGTTATTTATAGATTATGAGATTTGCCTCATTCAGTATGATCTATGAAGGATTTACTTTAGTGAAATACAATGACATGAAAAAGAACAGTAAAATATGTTTTTCTTGCTTTGCATTATTATGTGGAAAGGAATCAGTGTATGTCCATTCCTTTATCCATCTGTGTGTCTGTCTGTAACAAAGTGGTGTTCCCGCTATAACCTTTTTTCTCATTTGAGATAGGCTTTTGATATTGTCCATATAGATAGATTACTTCAAGGTTATATAGGTTATGGTTACAGACCCTTTACCATGAACTTGTCCTCAAGTTCAGATCATTGCTTTCTTATTGGCATCGGTTTGATATCTACTTCATCCACTTCCTTTCATATTTTTGTGCAATAAAAATTAAAAGAATGTCATTTTTTTTAAAATCCATTGAAGAGGTATCTTCTGTTTGAGTCAGCTAACCCCTAACTTCGTAGATAAACAAACAATCAATAAAATTTTAGTTAATATTCATATTATGTGAACTTGGTTAATTACCCATATTTACAGTCTTTGAATTTAGGAATTATATCAAACACAATTTATTGCTTTTTACAAGTTTTTTATGTATAAAAAAACTATAAAAAGAAAAATAAATTACAGTATAATTTTTCACAACTCAGAATTTTAAAATCAATACTTTAAAACATAAGTATACATCATAAAAATTTAATTTTTCTATTCATCTTTTACATTATATGATCTCATAATTATTTGTGCTCCTCTCTAAAGTGTACATATTTTTGTTTGAACAGATTCCATTTGAAGTGAGTAAACAGAATATTAGATCTTTAGAAAACTTATTTGATCCAAGCTTTGGTGCCCTGATTAGTGGGGGTGATATGGTAAAATGGTTGCTGAAGATCGTCAATACGTCTGAAACATCTCTCAATAAAGAAGGTACAAAGGATTCAGCATTACCTGGTAAAGAGTCGGCATTCGGTAAAGAGTCAACGCTTGGTAAAGAATCGTCCAAAGATCCATCATCGCCAACTAAAGAACCAGGAAGAGAGAGTACTACAACTTGAGGATAACCTACATTTGGATACCTGTTACTCTATTGGAAGACTTTAAATACAATTTATAAGAAAACATTTTATTAATGTGATATTCCTGTTTCAATACAACGCCTGATATTTTGTAACAACAAAGAAGAAATGAAAACAGCAATACATTCAGTATAAAGAAAAATATAATTTTTTGATGGTCGCAAATAATGTAGCATTTCTGTGATATTAATGGACAAAAATTATCTATTTAAAAAAAATATGAATTTGTAAACAAAATATGCTTCAAATAACTAAACTTTGCCATTTTTGTGATTTCTTTTTACTTCACACCTGAAAATTTGTTTTTTCAAGTTTTTCATTAGTTATAAGTAAAGAATGATTATAAGAAGCATTTAACTATAGATTAAGCAAACATTCTAATTTTAGTTGTTTAAATGTTTTAACACTTATGATTTCATTTTTTAGCTCACCTGGCCTAAGAGGCCATGTGAGCTTTTGCCATCACTTTGCATCTGTCGTCCGTTCGTTGTTTGTCCGTCCGTCCGTCCATCGGTCAACAATTTAAAAAAATCTTCTCCTCTGAAACCACTGGGCCAATTATAACCAAACTTTGCCTGAATCATCACCAGGATATGCAGTTTTAAAATTGTGTTCGATTCGTCCGAAGACCTAACAAGATGGCCACTGTTACTCAAAATAGAACAGAGGGGTAAATTGCTGTTTTTTTTTGCAAATAACTCGAAAACCGTTACAGATATAAAAAATCTGACACTCGAAAACCGTTACAGATATCAAAAATCTGACATGGGGAAAAAATGATCAGCATGGCAAGATCTACCTGCACTGCAATTTTGAAGAAAAACCGAAAACCGGTCTTGGAGTTATTGTCCTTTTTCCATAAAATTTTCAAAATTTTAATTTTATTAATTTTTTATTAGAAAAACTATAAGAGATAGAAGTCAAATTTGAATTTCAAAAATGTTCAGCATGTCAAGATATACCCACGCTGAAATTTTGAAGATAATCCAAAAACACTTGTAGGAGTTATTGCCCTTTTTTCACAGAATTTTCAAAATTTTCATATTTTTTTTTTAATTTCCAATACTATAGAAATGAAGGTTAAGGTTTTAATTGATAAAATGTTTGCAATGCTGTGACGACTTCAAAACTGGTGTTGAAAATTATTGGTTGACCGCCTTTTTAAAAATGGCCACCAAAAAAAGGCGGGAAAATTCAACATTGTCCGATTTTAATAAAATTTGGTTTCCAAATAGATACTGATGTTGTGACTTCAAAACCGGTGTTGAAAATTGTTCATTGACCGCCATTTTCAAAATGGCTGCCAAAAAAGGCAGGAAAATTCAACATTGTCCGATTTCAATGAAATTTGGTTTCCAAAAAGGTATTGATGTTGCAGCTTCAAAACTATTGTTAAAAATTGTTTGTTGACTGCTATTTTCAAAATATCCACCAAAAAAGGCGGGAAAATTCAACATTATCTGATTTCAATGAAATTTGGTTTCCAAGTTGATATTGATGTAGCTACTGCAAAACCAGTGTTGAAAATTGTTTGTTGACTGCCATTTTCAAAATGGCTGCCAAAAAGGCGGGCAAATTCAACATTGTCAGATTTCAATGAAATTTGGTTTCCAAATAGATATTAATGTTGAAATTTAAAGAATTGGTGTTAAGAATTGTTGTTTACTGCCATTTACAAAATGATGTCTCGACTTCAAAACTGGTGTCGAAAGTGGTCCTTAGCAAGACAATTTTTGTCTAAAAAGCCCAACAAAGAAGTATAGTAAAACATGATCAGACTCAAAATAGAGTCCAAGTTAATGGTGGTGTTTGCTCTACCAAAGTTTGAGAGACTGAAGTTCAACTGTATAACTTGCAATGTTAGCTTGATTGTGGCAACTGAAAGCCAGGTGAGTGATACAGGCTCCAGGGAGCCTCAGGTTTTTTTATTGTTACTGATATAGAAAAACAATGATTTATAATTTAAAAAAAAAATACTGCCAGATTTTTTTTAAAGAATTTCTCTTTATAATCTCTGTGATAATTTAGTGTATGTTGTATTTATTTATTTATTTATATTAATTCAGATATAAAATGTTTGTGTTACATTTTGCTGTTTATATTTTAAATGTTTGGAATTCTTGGTATTAAAATAGTTTGGAAAATTAAAAGTTTAATTTATTAGTTCTAAACTTTATTTTATGCCATAATAAAAAATATTCTAGATTCTCATCCCCACGGCCCAATATTTCTACCCACCTCGAAAGATTTATTTTGATTTTTAAAATGTAGTAAATTTCTTTTAAAAAAATGAAAGCAATTTTTACAAAATTTGGAGGAAAATGCATGAAAAAATCTGGGGTGGGTGGCAGGATTTTATTTTATTTTTTTTTACTGATTTTCACTAAAATTGATAGGAATCTGAAGAAAATTTCTGAATAATTGAAAATAAAAAAAAAAATTATCTTAGAAAAAATGGGGCAAACAGGGATGAGAATCTATTAATTATTTTGAAAATTTTCACATCTGAAAACTGGACATCAAATGGTCCCATCAAAATGTTTATGCTATGAGTAATGAAAGACTGAAGCTACAGTTAATTTAGTTTCTGTAGGTGGCCATTTTTACAACCTATGTCTCTTCAGGTGTAACTAATTCCGTCTCCCATTGCCTCCCATGTTAAATTGCACATGTTTCTGTCTTCGTAGAATTTGTATCTAAGTTCAAACAAAATGACACATGTCTCATCTGAAAGACACATCTTTCGGTAAACCCTCATGAAAAAATCAACAGACCTTAACTGTAATACAAGAAAAAAACTGGTTCCCGGAAGCTCACAACCCAGTGATAGGTACTTCCTGTCTGTGTTTTCACTGGAAAAATACCTCCGCTTTCACCTTTGATAAAATCTTAAATTTTCAACGAAATGGTATAAATTTAGGCTGGGTAGAATCTCTATTGAATGCCTTTTCGATTTAATTCATAATGACTAGTCTACCATTTTATTCTACGACACTATTAACACTTCCTTGGAACTATGTTGTCTCAAATAAGGACTATATTCACATATGTGCCTGACTGGGTTCCGAATTAGTTGTGTTATACCTATAAGTGCAAATGGGAAATGAGAATTCCATAGAGGTAGAAAAAGTTCACGGTAATGACCATACAATTTCCTGGTGTAAGACTACAATTTTGTGATATTGTATCCTTCATTTGACAACCTAAAATTCTTATTAGAAAATCCTGATATCTAGATTAGGCTTTAGAATATATCATCAACTACTTTTTGTAGAAGAACCTGAGATGTTGCAGCAGAGGTCAATATTCAGAGATCAAAGTTAACCTTTTCATTTTATGATGATGAGATAGGTGTTGTTATGGATTAAAAGGTCCAAATCTAAAATGAAGGATGATTCAATAGTCATATTCTACTAATTGTATTAAAAAAAGGCCCCAAAAACTTTAAATACAAAGCAATTAATAGTTAAAATTTTCATACTGAATAGAACAACTCTATTGCTAATCTGCAGAAGTTTTGAAAGGGAAAACATGTTTTTATACCCTGCCACATGTAGTGGCGAGGTATTATGTGATACCCTCAGTCTTGTGTCCTTCCGTCTCTGTCCATCTATCGGTCCTGTGAAGGTTTCCGACTGATAACTTTTGAACAAAATAACGTACTGTTTCAAACTTGGTATGTAAGTTGTTTACCACAAAACTCGGGCCAAGTGTGATTTCTGGTTTAGAGGTCCAAAGAGGTTCCAGAGTTATGCCCCTTGAAACTTTGAAATTTTGTTAATTTTAGGGTTTATGACTGATAACTTTTAAACAAAATTACATACGATCTTCAAACTTGGTATTTAAGTTGTTGGTCAAGTTCAATTTTGAGAGGTCTAAGGGGTTCTGGAGTTATGCTCCTTGAAACTTTGAAATTTTGTTAATTTTAGGGTTTCCAACTGATTACTTTGGAATAAAACAACATACAGCCTATAAATTTGGTATGTAAATTGTTTACCACAAAATTCAACTCAAGTTTAATGTTGGGCTCAGAGGTCTAAGGGTTCTGGAGTTATGCCCCCTGAAACTTTGAAATTTTGTGAATTTTTGGGGTTTCTGACGATATCTTTTGAAAGAAACAACATACAGTCTTCACATTTTGGTATGATAATTATTTACCACAAAACCCAGGTCAAGTTTAATGTTGGGCTCAGATTTCTGAGAGTTATGCTCCTTGAAACTTTGAAAGTTTGTGAATTTAAGGGGCTTTGACTGATAACTTTTAAACAAAATTATATACTGTCTCCAAACTTTGTATGTAAGTTGTTTATTAGAAATTCAAACTTAGTTTGGCTTAGGTACAGTGATCAAAGAGGTTCTGAGGGAGTTATGCCCCTTGAAACTTCAAAATTTTGTGAAACATGGCGGGTTATCATGTAATGCACCATTACTATTTTTTTCATGATCGAGTGAATATATGTTGAGTTTTCAGATTACCAGTTATTGTGAGTTGTTGACCTTAATTTCCTAACGTATTGACCATAATTTCATTGTCCAGTGACCTTGTAAAGGTTTTGTAATTATGCGCTTATTAGTTTATCAATGGTTTTTGTCTCTTTCATGATAAATATACGACAATTTAAATATATGACCATAATTTCATTGTCCACTGACCATGTAAAATTTTTGTAATTAGGTGCTGGTCAGTTTATCACAATTTTTGTCTTTTTCATGATAAATATATGACAAAGGTGAAGACAACATAAACCTTACTTAATTGAATCCCTTGTATGACCATTTCATTGGGTCCAATGGTAGTATTTATCAGGTGCTGTCTGAACAGCAAAAAGACTTGGTTTTTATTGTTCAGTGACCATTTAAAAGTCTTGTCTCAACAACTGTAATCGGTAAGTCAAAGATCTTTAGTATGTAGCTAGGTTGGTCTTGGAAAGTTCATGAATATCTGCCATAAGGTTGAAAACGTGAGGCCACTGTCATGATCCTGTACGTTACATCAATAAATTTTCTGATTGGATTAGTTTTTCAATAGCCGCCAGTGGTATTTCAATAACACATAGGTTTGTCATAAGTAGTATATGACCGGTTGTCGTATAGTTTTCAGACTTGAACTCAATTTCACAGGCTGATAACAATACTTATGTTAAGTTTGCTCAATAACTGCAAGTAAAGGTCAATGATATCTGCCACTTGACTTTAAACCTAAATCACATGGTCGAGCGACATAGTTATTTAAATTGATGTCTTCCCAGTATAATAATCTAACAAAACGGTTTATTCACTTTACACCTCTTCACATATACTGATGTAATAGATCTCAATTCTCAATGTTCATTTGTTTCTCAATAACTTGCTCATAATATGTATGCCGGTTGAGTTGGTGAAACAGCAAATATGGCTCCTGGGTTTGGTCTCATTTTCACTGTTAGTGATCAGGTTACGTTTTTGTGTCGCCTGCTGTGAAAATAGCCCACGTATTATTTCCCTTTGTCTATTAAAGTAATTTGCTGGTTTCAAACCTTAAATTTATATTCCAACTGAACTTTGAGACCGTATCTTATTGACATGGTCTAGTTGTGCACCTTTACTTGAAATAGTGTATGTATGTTATTTTTTACCGAGCCAAATAACCCATTTTTTATGCAAGTACCATTTAAATGATCTTCATACATTTTGTAGCAGCTTATTAGCTGCAGGTAAAAATAATTTTGAAATATGAGCAATTTCGTCGATATAAGAAATTGTCAGTTTGTCAGATAAGTGCCGGTTCGAGGCGTCTGTAATAGTTCAACCTTGACATTTTGTAATAGGGACAATTTGGGTGATATAGATTAATTTTTAACCCCGGATTAATTATCTTTGACCCTGTCGACGAATCCAGTCTCACTCTATAGAGAGTTCATGTTCTAGTATTTCAGAGTTTTATCTGCTGAATGGATTTTTAGACTCGGATACTACTACTTTGCTTCCTTGTTCTATTTCTGTTCTAGCGCCAGTTAAAAAGAAGGATTATGATTCAAACGCGGAATATAATTAAAAAATAAATCAAAGTCTTCTCGCTTAATTTAAACATTAAATTCTTGATTCATTACTTTGGTACCTACCATTGTCTTGTATATGGTCACAGTGATTTATCTACCGTACTTATGGTGGATACAAGTGGATCAGGAGAATTTAGCATTACATCTGTTCCTGTTGTCATATATTTATATACTTGAGGGCTTCGTTATCTGGCCTTTGTAGAAAGTGACTGAAAGTAACCCAAACTCGAACTTTTTTCAAGTATTTACATGTATATATCCTTGGTTAACCAGTATCTGATGTTATGAAGTTTCAGATTTTTTTTTATTTTTATGGTTCAATGTTACTCTCAATGTTTTGATGCACGCCGTAAAAACAAGCTTCAAGGAATGTGTTATACTATTTCATGTAAGACGCATGATCTTTACTTATTTCAAAGTGATTTGTGCAAATGTTACATTCTAGACTAGTTCAGTTCTCAGTAACTGTTAATATGAGAGTGAAAATAATCGACAAAAAGTTCACAAGACAGATTAAGCTACACTGTTTAAAAGAGCTTGGTCCAGGATTGGGATAATACCCGCCAACGTCGCCAACGTTCACCAACGCCGCCAACATTTTTCGAACAGCCCCTTTCGCTAATGTCGCCAACGCCGCCAACATTGCTCGAACACAACCCCTGTCGCCAACATAGTTCTAACTCAACCCCTGTCGCCAAAGTCGCCAACGCCGCCAACATTGTTCGAACACAACCCCTGTCGCCAACGTCGCCAACGCCGCCAACATAGTTCGAACTCATTCCCTGTCGCCAACGCCGCCAACATTGTTCGAACACAACCCCTGTCGCCAACGTCGCCAACGCCGCCAACATTGTTCGAACACAAC
>MJUU01023588.1:31360-43784 GCA_002080025.1 Modiolus philippinarum
AGTATTTATACATTCACATGACAAATAACAAAATGCCGAAGTTAAATGTAGAAAAAAAAAAGAAATATACAGCCATGTTCAATCGCTAATATCTCCAAAAACATACAAGTGTAGTATATATTAATTTTATTGCACGGAAATACGGGTTCCAGAGACAAAATTAAACGCTTTTTCTACAACATATTAGCATATTTTGAAAATGGCCTAGCTTAGGAACTGAATTCACGGTTTAATGGCCAAACTTCTATAAAAGACACAATTATAATTACATGTAACGTTAATTAAAATGGGCATATACAGACGGAAAAGGCAAACAAATGAAATATTGTTATGACTCAAAACCATCAAGCTGGTTTTGGTGGAAAATACAAAACAGTCCATTAAAAATTAATAAATCACTTATATGCTCAAAAATATGTCAACAACATAATATGTAGTTTCAAAGCTAGATCCATGCTTCAAATGGAGTAACGATCTTACTGTGAATATAACATGTATAAAATGCACTGATTTATTGTCTTATAACTACTGATGTCTACTTAATTTACAGTAACTATGTGTTTTCGTATATCTTTGCTTGACTTGAGCCTATTTTTTGAAATGTTTACAACAAATCTACATGCACAAATAATTCATTTTCATGTTCCCATCCAACATTTAATTAAAGGTTAATTAAAGATTGTTTGTACAGTGTAATCCTTTGTTTGGTAAGTTTTCCACCTATTCCCACATGAATTTTTTACTTTTTCTTACCTGATATTTGAAAAGTGGGAATAGGAGGAATGAACCATACAAGTTATAGCAGATGACACTGAAACTACAGTAAAGGAGTACCGGTAATTCAGTTACCATTTTTGCCGTCTAATTTGGATTTAATTATATCCCTATAGAATAACCCTTACTCCCAAATTAAAATCCCGCCTCCCGAAAGTTAAAAAAATGGCGTCAGTGGTGTTGATATTTTCTAAGGGGTCTCAATGGGGTTCCTTAAACGAAATCCCGTCAATTTTTCTCCACTTTCCGGTTCCACGAGCTGGAAAATATTTTACAAAGTCTCTTAAAGAGGTCGCTTTTCCCGTTTCACAGGATACATTTCAACAATTCCCGCTTCAAGGGTGACATCTTTTCCCACTTTCACATGCAATTTTTTAAAAAGACGCCGTTTCCAGCTCGTTTAAAAAACGGCAACCCCGCTTATTCCCATTGGGACCAACCTTCATGTACTATAGAAAATCTGTCCCACCGTCAGTTTGTGACGTGTACATCTTTTGTAAGCAAACACAATGTCATCAAATGTGGACGAAAACAGACAAAATATTGAGCACATTCATACACAATGTAGCACTTTGTCATCTTTTTTCAAAGGAGCTGTCAGTTTTTGATATAGAAGCAAACAATGAATCAGTCACAACATCACTGCATTTGATTGGTCAAGAAGTTCGGGTAGGGACAGATTTATCGAATCGACCTTACTTTTTAAAGCTAGAAACATAATCTTTGATGAATTACAAATGTACACAGAGATAAAGGACACAAAGATGTATATATTTTAAAGTTAGATGCCTAAATAAAAGTGACAACAAAAGTCCGAATCGATCAAAGCGAGATCAAAGCATTATAGTTTATTAAAGAACAAAAGAACACACAAAGGTAAATTAGTTTCCCTATTCAGTGTCCACCCTAGCCCTTAGGTCTAACTTAACTTAAGGTTAAAACTGAAATATTCTTCACATGTAAGGTGAAAAAGTTGGAGTGTAGATTATTGATAATATTAGCCTGTATGAGCTAGCGATTTGGAGAAGTTTTGTATTTTTAGTCAAAAATAAAAAATTCGAAACTTTTAAAAAGCGAAATAATCAAAAATAAAAGATCAGATTACAAATTTCGAAGATTGATCAAATGTCCAAGAATGTAAAAGTTTAATTTTTTTTTAAATTTCAATACTTTAGTTAAATTTTCAAAACTTTAAAATTTTTGTTCATTTTGAAAATTTGATATTTTAGATTTTTGGTCAAACTTTTAAAATATTAAAATTTCAAAAATATTTAGAATTTTGAATTGTTAAGTGTTACACGGACCTTCTAACACTGTCATTTATTTTCACGACTGACAATTTCCATATACACTTCAACCTTTTGTGTTGATCATGATATATTCCATTTATTATTATTTTAGTGTTTCAGGAAGAAAATTAGGAATAAAAACAGAAAGGAAATGTTCCTGACCCTTCATCTAGAGAACGTCTACAAACCTTTGTCGTAGTACAGTGACAGCCAGAAAAAAATAATCTACGCCCAGTTTCCATGAAATCAGAAAAGCAAAATCGCTTATTGACCGATGGGAATAACCAAAGAGATGAGTACATTGTATTTACTGCAGGTTAATCTCTTTATGTAAAACGTCAATATGTTCTTCTCTATAATAAATTATTTCTGAAACATGTCGACTTTTCAGAGGAAAGAAATATATAGAGCATAAACAAAAGGACCAAATGTTATCAGACATGTGTATTTTGGACTCTAAATAAAGCAACGGCAAAATGAGTGAGACCATTATAGATTTCATTTATGCTCTGCTTTTTTCATAACAGTGACTGAAAAATTTTGTAAACAGTTAGATATCTCTATGATTTACACATAAAACAGTAATGTTTGTTTCGTATTTCATTTGTTTTAAATCCTCTGAATATTTATCAATAATAGTTTTGTAGTTTTATACTCAATTTTCCTCAGCCTCTTCTTCTTCGTCTTCAAATTCACCTTCCTCTTCCGCTGTTGCATCCTGGTACTGTTGATATTCAGATATAAGATCATTCATATTAGACTCAGCTTCCGTAAACTCCATCTCGTCCATACCTTCACCTGTATACCAATGCAAGAAAGCTTTTCGACGAAACATAGCCGTGAACTGCTCAGAGATTCTCTTGAACAGCTCCTGAATAGCAGTACTGTTACCAACAAATGTAGCTGACATCTTTAGACCACGCGGCGGAATATCACAAACAGCAGTTTTCACATTATTTGGAATCCATTCGACAAAGTAACTACTGTTCTTATTTTGTACATTCAACATTTGCTCGTCCACTTCCTTCATGGACATACGACCCCGGAACATGCAAGCAACAGTAAGATATCTTCCATGTCGGGGATCACTTGCCGCCATCATGTTCTTGGCGTCAAACATTTGTTGAGTTAATTCAGGCACAGTTAGAGCACGGTATTGCTGACTTCCACGTGAGGTCAGTGGAGCAAATCCTGGCATAAAGAAGTGGAGACGAGGAAATGGTACCATATTTACAGCAAGTTTACGCAAATCTGCATTCAACTGACCGGGAAACCGAAGGCATGTCGTAACACCGGACATTGTGGCCGAAACGAGATGGTTGAGGTCACCATAAGTCGGAGTGGTCAGTTTAAGAGTCCGGAAGCAGATGTCATAAAGTGCCTCGTTATCAATGCAGAATGTCTCATCGGCATTCTCAACTAATTGATGAACAGACAGGGTGGCATTGTAAGGTTCGACAACTACGTCGGATACCTGTGGAAAGAAAATGTGTAATATTATATACTTATAAATATCTCTCAAACCTGTTCTTTTTGTTTTTTCACAGCAATTTACTTAGTGCTTTCTGCTGTGCGCTCATGATATTGCCTTGCTTAATTATAGTTTCTGTTTTTAATATTTTTATGTGTTGTATCCCAGCATGTACATGCTTTTGTGTAATGTGGAATGTTTTCTTACTACTATTAATACCATATTTTTACCAAAGTGAACACTTCTATACTTGATTAAGGGAACTGCCATAAATCATACTTTATACTAAGTTCAGTGACCGAAAAAGAAATATGTGCCCGTTGGCTTTATTTGGAACGCGATATGGACGTGATCGAAATTTTTTCATCGAAAAAGTACGAGAAAAATATACTAGTAACTTTCGAATACTATATTGCAATGTTTTGTAGTAATAATGTATGTCATAGAAACAGGATTTATATTTCGTCGTGTTGATGTGTCATTAAGAATTTTCATCTGCAGAAACTAAATTAACAGTAACTTCCGTATTTTATTTGTCATTTCACATGGTATTTACTATGAACGTACTATCAAAATTGGCATAACAGGGAACATCTACAACGGCTGAAAATTACAATTACATGCTACAATCTGCCAGGGAAAAATACATAAAACACAAAAAGACAAAAAAAAAAAAAAAACAAACGCAAATAACGATTTGTCTCCGTGACTAGTAGATATGTTATGATCTTGTTTGGCCATTTTGATCTTATAACGATCTTTACAGTCTTAACACGATTTTCTTAAGACAATGTTATATTTTAAAATGCTTTTCAAGATACATGTATGTGATTGATTTCAAGGACGATCAAGACGTGTTAAGGTAGTTTCAGATCAAATAGGATCCACTTGTTAATTGTGTTCAGGAAGGATCAAGACGAGTTAAGTTTGTTAAGATCAAAATCGCCAAACAAGATCATAACTTTTCTACTAGTGATCTGATATATTATATACAGTCAAACCTGCCTTAGCGACCACCTGTATTAAGCGACTTCCTGTCTTATGTGACCAAGTTTTCTTTAACCCCATGTAGTGATTTTCATATTGATTTAACCTGTGTTAAGTGACCACCTGTCTTATGTGACCCTTTTTCAGAGTTCCCTTGGGAGGTCGTATAAGACAGGTTTGTTCATTGGGTATCGAAAGAAAAATTCTACAGCCAATCAGTTCTTTACCTTTGGTGAAGGGACCACTGAAAATGTGTTCATGATTCTGTCTGGGTATTCTTCACGAATCTTGGAAATGAGAAGTGTTCCCATGCCTGATCCGGTACCACCACCAAGTGAATGTGTAAGTTGGAATCCCTGCAGACAGTCACAACCTTCTGCTTCCTTCCGTACAACGTCTAAGACTGAGTCTACAAGCTCTGCACCCTCTGTGTAATGACCCTTGGCCCAATTATTTCCTGCACCACTCTGTCCAAACACAAAATTGTCTGGTCTGAAAATTTGGCCAAATGGTCCAGAACGGACAGAGTCCATTGTACCAGGCTCCAAATCAACCAGAATTGCTCGAGGGACATATTTGCCACCTGGAAATGAACCAAAGCTCAAAAGAAATATTGTATTAAGTAACATTTACTCTACTAGCTACTTTGAATTTTGAATTTAAAAAGTTATCTCTCTTTGTACATCAAAAAGAAAGAATCGCCACTATATACAAAGTTTCCACTGAAGTTGAAGTCAATAGTGTAGCTGCCACCAAATTGACGTGGATGCACACTGTTGAAGGGGTTGTGAAATTTTGGTTAGTTTCTGTTTTGAGCATGTGGAAACACTTGCTTTGCCTATAGGGCAGATCAGCAACTGAAAGTATTACTCTGCGTTCACCAAAGAAACGGCTTATGAACTGATAAGGAATAAATACACAATCATGAGAATTTTACATAAAATAAATAATGGGAAGAGAACAAATACTAAGTATCTTAAACTGGTCTAAACAGTCAACTACCAAACAAAAATTAATCGAAAATGTTACACTAAACCCAAATAGTAGAAAATTTGAGAAAATTAGATACTGTTGATACAAATGTCCAACAAGTAATGTATGATGAAAAGATCGGTCGGGCAAATGCAACATCGAACTCTCTAAAATTGTATACCAAGTCTGTCGACCAAAAATTGTCTTTGCATATCAAACATTTGTAGAGTTTAAGAATTTAACAGAGGTATCTGCATACCTGTGGCTTCATTGTAATATACATTTATTCTCTCCAATTGTAAATCTGAGTCTCCATGGTACGTTCCTGTAGGGTCAATGCCATGTTCATCGGAGATTACTTCCCAGAACTGGAAAAAAACAACAATGGGTACTTATTTTCAAATGATATTCTTGTCTTTGAACAGTTTACAACGTATAAATTAAGCAAAATATATTATCAGTTAATTAACTTTTTTTTCCTTTTTCTCTTTCTTTCTTTTTTTTTGTTTTTGTTTTTTGGTTTGTTTGTTTGAGTTTTTTTTGTTTGTTTGTTTGTTTTTGTTTGTTTGTTTGTTTTTGTTTGTTTTGTTTTGTTTTTGTTTCGTTTTGTTTTTTGTTTTTCGTTTGTTTTTGATTGTTTTTGTTTTTATGTTTTGTTTTGGTTTTTTTTTTTTTTTTTTNTTGGGGGGGGGGGGTTATAACCTTTTAATTACTTTTTTCACCGAAGTATTTGGTCTTTGCTTTGTTTTAGACGTCACAGTGAACATTCTATTGTACATTCATGTAGTAGTATAGCTATTTGCACTTATCAAGTATGAAGTATTATAATAATGCAAGGAAAAAAATGTAACACTGTGTTTTAAAGGGAAAACAAGAATACGACTGTTTACTGGTAGCAGACCGACTCTATTTACAATTTTCATAAACCGGAACCGTGTCGGGTTGTTTTAACCTGGATATGGAATGTTGTCTCCTTGACATTTACCCCATTTCCTTTCTTTTTCATAATTAGTTTTTGAGATATCTCCCGTCAATATTTTTCCTGTTCATAGACAAACGTTTAGTCGATACAAAAAACCCCTTTTCACAAATTTTCTTTCCTTTTCTTGAGAAAAAAGCCTGGGAACACCAACCGATTCTTTATCCCGCCCAGTTGAACTAGCCATGCACTCTCTAAATAAAATTAGCTGTCAAAGAGGTAAAACTTGCTGAGAACTTACTCTCTCGCAGATTGTAATTCACTGCATGCCCAGCAATTTTTCGCTACTTAAATGCAGTGCAGTTACGACAACTCAGAGTACAAAAAATACCAAAGTTGAAGAAAAAAAACAGTTAATTCCGTTATGCTGTACACGTGTTTCAAGGAGTAACCTCTCATCAGCAGCATTAGAATCAAATAATATGGGAAGCCCTAATCCAAAAGTAGTCAAACAAGAAGTACTCGTCAAAAATATCAGAGATCAGAAATAGCTCTCGATATCTGGCTTGATTCCTAATAAATTGGAGTCAGAAAAAATTACGTGAATTTTCTTAATCTTGCAATAAAGTGAAAAAAAACAATATGAAATGAAAAGTTGTCCAATTACCGACCCCAGAAAGGAAAACCAGTGTAATAATAAGCAGACCAGTCACAATATTAGAAGTGAGGGCAGGGGAATCATAGTATCAAAATAAAATGAAGAGTGCTGTGAAGCAGTTCATGTAAGCATAAATAAAAGTTAAGATTCTTGTCGAACTGCGATAAAAAGTAAAAGTATATGCACAAAAAAAGTCATGTTATGTCAAACGTAAAAATATAATTGAAAATAAAAGATCGAGCTGGGGATGGGCCTAGATCATCGACATTGCTGACATCAAAGGGCCGTGCAAAACAAGAAAATGGCTTAGATGTGAAGTGTTACGTCATTTGCTCTCTGTTTATTGTACATTATGATAATTAACTCGAAAGCCATGAAATGGCCGGAGAGTTGTTAAAATGACAAGAAAAAATCACGTGAGGCTTCAGGCCTATTAACAGCTCTAAAAGATGATCTTCGTGCTTCCGATAAAATATAGTGCGCAAGTTTCTTTCTAAATCGCATACGTTGTGTATTTAAGTTATATTTCTTCATTTTCTTGAGTTCAAGAATATGGTGTTGTTATATCAAATTGAAAACAATATGCATGTTTATCAAATTACTCGTTTTTTTATATTGCGTCTCGAATCAACGCGCCTGCCGCGCAGTAATTTGTCAAAGATGAAAATAACATTTGTTTACCTCTGACATGTGTATTGCATATATTTATAGCAATGAAATCGACATGCATATACGAAAGCACACAATCCGATTATTTTCACGTATTACGGAATAACTTAATACATGCAGACGTAAGCAGCAGTTCTTTGGATGACTACGAAGTTTTGCGACGTGTAGATTTTCAGGGCTTTCGAACTCGTTAGCCGAAGGCGGAGAGTTCTTAAAATCATCCGAGAGATGTCACGTGAGCGTCAGGGTTATTAACGTATCTAAAGAGCTGCATGTTTCCGATCAAATATAGTTCGTAAATTTCTTTCAAAATCCGCTTTTGTTTGTCGAAAAGTGACGGTGTTTCTGTATAAAATCGATAAAAATATACACATATTCTATAAATATTTCAATGCTCCTGTCGCGTAGTTATTTGTCAAAGGAGGAAATAACATTTGCTACCTGTGTCATGTGTATTGCCCAATAATAGCAATGGATTCGATATACATAAGAAATTACACCTTACGATTATTGAATAACCCAGATATTAATTGTACTTTCTGATTTCTATTGAATAGCCTAGCTATATATATATATATATATATTTACTATAGGTGGTACTGTGAACAGGTTTGTAGAGGATGATGGGATCGCTTAGCCAGATTTATAAATATAGATATGATAAATTTAAGAACAGTAATGTATAAGTTTAAAACCAGGAGTTAATAAATAAAGATGAGGTATTGTGCAATAATCAATAAAATATAAATACAATAAAAGACTTTTCAATTGTGTTAAACAATTGAATTGAGATACTAAGGCAATGGAGGACGAAAGGTGGAAAGAGATAGAATTGAGTTTTGTGCGGAAGAATAAAGAGCTACCGGTGTTTATTTGTGTGTGCTGTAAAAGGTTTATTATTGTATCAATCACATTAAATTAAGCAAGTACTAACTAGGTGTATATTTATTTGTTGTCAACATGTTGTGGTCATAGCATGCTGCGCTAGAAAAAACCCTCAGTTACATTGGTTGTAAGGATTGTCTGTGAAACCTGAAGCCATAGTTGAAGTATTAAAAATGCTCAGAATTGCTAGAAAGCATTTACACAAATGCACTGCTTCAATACATGTATACATTTTAGTTAATAAAGTTTGTCTCTGTTGAGGGATAAAAGATAAAAAAAAAAAGCAACACCCTAGGAGAATGCAAAAACAAAAAAACAAAAAAAAAAAAAAACAAAAGCACGAAACTACTTTGAGTTGCTGTTGGCAAAAAAACGAGAGGTTTCATCGAATCAGTGGCTGTTTTATCACATGTGCAGACCAATAGAAGAAATTACAAAGAAGTACCGAGAAAGGCTTACTTCAAGTATTGATTTGAGTATACAAATACATCATAAGCCACCACACCCTTGTCAATCAAACACGCAATTTTCTATCCAAGGTTATTCCATAGCCTGGCGTATCGTTTTTATTTCATAAAAAACATTATCCGATTTATATCATCCACTTATGTTTATAAAGTCCCCTCGTGTTTTCTAGTTTTCATGTGACTACGGAACTGCCTGTGATTTTCTTTATTCACTAATGATAAATTGTACTTTCTGTTCCCGTTGATTAAATCACTTCCCTAAGGTCAATAAAAAGTATAAATTCGTTATTTTCTATTCAGCAGTTCTTTGGATGACTATGAAGTTTTGCCGGTGTAGAGTTTCCAGGGCTTTCGAGTGTCAGCTCCATAGGAGCGGAGCTGACATAGGAGCTTTCATTATCATTGTTGTTGTACACAGTCATTTTGTTATTTTGTCAAATGCATGAATTTGTATATACATATATATGCCAAATAAAGTTCTGTATTCTATATATTTTTTTACCTATGGAACTTTTCATACTTTTTTAAATGAATGAAAATGAAATTTAAAAAATTACAAAGCGGTTCAAAAATAAACATTTTTTGATTTACAAATTCTCAGTGTTGCAAGACTTTTTTCTGTATCAACAGGTTTCTTCATTGGGAACAATGTTTTGTATATGAACACTGTGACAAAGTTAATAATTAATTAAACAAAATAAATATTGAAATATATTTTCCTACCTTTGCACCAATTTGATTACCACACTGGCCGGCCTGAAGATGTACTATTTCCCTCATTTTTCTGAGTGTTTATATCGGCAACAAACATTCCGAGCTGCTTTTATACAGGGTTCTGGTATCTAGCAACCAAGCATGCCCCTTTTGTTTTCCATGTTGTAACTAACCTGCAAACTTTTAAAATGAACAAAATATATGGTAATAAAATTATAAAAAATTGTTATTGCGCTAAACAGCTACTAAAGAATGTTTGTACTTGTCTAGTAATACACAACACCCTAGGATACCGAATTGGGACATTCAGCATGCGATCGTAAAAATAAAAGAAATCAACAGTTAATAACAATGCTCTCTTAAAAACGCAAACCCTGGAGATGTGCACGGGACATTTTGAATTTATTTGGTACTTTTCATCAAGGAAAGCTAAAGGTGCAAACACTTTTAATTTTTGACATATATTTCTTCAGACCCATTTTTTAGGTCACCTGGCCTAAAAGGCCATGTGAGCTTTTGCCATCACTATGCGTCCGTCGTCCGTCCGTCAACAATTTCAAAAATCGTCTCCTCTGAAACCGCTGGGCCAAATGTAACCAAACTTGGCATGAATCATCACCAGAGTATGGCTTCGATTAGGTGGTAGGTCAAATAACATTGCTGCCGTTGCTAAAAATATAACATAGGGGTAAATTTCAGTTTTTGGTCAATAACTCAAAAACCGTTACAGATATCAAAAATCTGACGGAGTGTTAAAATGATCAGCATGATGAGATCTACCTACCGTGCAATTTTGAAGAAAATCTGAAACCCATCTCTGAGTTATAGCCCTTTTTCCGTAAAATTTTCAAAAGTTATGCATTTTTTATTTCAAAAAGTGTAACAGATAGAGGTCAAGTGTAAGTTGCAGAAATGTTAAGCATATCAAGATCTATCCACCCTGAAAATCCAAAAACCATTGTATGAGTTATTGCCCCTTTTTCACAGAATTTTCAAAATTTCCATATTTTAAGTCTTTTATTTCTAAAGCTATAGAAGATGAAGGTTCAGCGTAAATTGATAAAATGTTTGCCATGCTGTGGCAACTTCAAAACTGGTGTTGAAAATTATTCGTTGACCGAAATTTTCAAAATGGCCACCAAAAAAGGCGGGAAAATTCAACATTGTCCGATTTCAATGAAATTTAGTATCAAAGAGGATATTGATGTAACTACTTCAAAACCGGTGTTGAAAATTGTTTGTTGACTGCCATTTTCAAACGGCTGCCAAAAAGGCGGGGAAATTCAACATTGTCAGATTTCAATGAAATTTGGTTCATTGATGTTGCGACTTGGCAAAACTGGTGTTGAAAGTTGTTCGTTTACCGCCATTTTTAAAAGAATGTAGGACAGAAATTCAGGACAAAAAGTCACAGACGAAACGTCACGGACTAAAAGTCACAGGACGAAAAGTCACAGTTTAAATTTAAAACATCGAGGACAAAAAGTCACAAGACAAATAGTCACAATTTATCAATTTTGTCTTTTGAACAAAAAAAATTAGGACAAAAAGTTACAGCTTGAACAGTGCATTTTGAAAAGACACATTGCTAAAAGTCAGTAATAAAGAAAGAGAAATAGACTTCCTTTAATTTTAGTTATGAAGCCACATCCATGACTAGCCATTGTGTCAATTTAAGATATAAATTCTATGGGTGTTTATTCTAGGGTTTCTGGTAGTGGCACTGACATGCAGTTAAGTGTAATTATTAAATGAAGCACTTAATTATTTTACCTGTAAGGCTTTATTGTCATGTCTAATTGTCACACCGATTACAATAATTTTGATCAACATGTTTAGAGTATAATTAATTATTGATAATTGGCATCTGTTTGACAAGAGGTTGTATACACTTAAACGGAAGGGTGGTCTTTCAAAAAAAGAAAATAATCTTTTAAAGTATACCTACCAAAATCATATATGTATTGAAAAAAAATGTTCTTCCATAATTTCTAAAGCTATGTAAAGCCGAGTAAAACATTCCAAATGTATTTTTGTCCCATCTAATTTCATGAATTACTTGAAATGATTGTGACCTTTTCGTTGTACACCTTCACACATATCAGAGACACATTTGTCTCTACACATGTGAAGCAAAAATATAAGTTGTGAAATTTTCACGTAAAATTTCAGATTGTGACTTAGTGTCCTGTGACTTTCTGTCCGTTTACCGAAAATGGCCGCCAAAAAGGTGGGAAAATTCAACATTGTCCGATTTCAATGAAATTTGGTATCCAAGTGGATAATTGATGTAACTACTTCAAAACTGGCGTTGAAAATTGCTGTTGACTGCCATTTTCAAATGCCAAAAAAGGCGGGAAAATTCAACATTGTCAGATTTCAATGAAATTTGGTTTCCAAATAGATATTGATGTTCAGCTTTATCGGTCATAATTAGTGTAGATAACTCCAACTGAATTCCATGATCTGGGTAACAGATTTATCCGATTATCTGCTGATGACCGTATAATGCATTATTTTAAAATATATAATTCAATACCTCTTGAATTAATGCATTTTTAATGAAAAATTTAACGTGCTCACGAGACCGTGAAATTGAGGTCAAGGACAAAAGCACTA
>MJUU01023591.1:0-38791 GCA_002080025.1 Modiolus philippinarum
ATCAAAAGGGGGTGTCCAATGGATGATACAAGTACACCGAATGCTAAAGGAATGAGATATGACAAAGACCTGAACGAAGACAATGACGATGAATCAATAACATCAGAACAGCATGATGACGAAGATGAAGACATGGAGGAGGATACTGAAAATTCTGCGTTTAATCCACTTATTGATGATGTATATGAACAATTAAATGATGATTATCAGAGAAGAGTAGAAAGCATCATGGAGGAACAAGGATTAAACGAAACTCGTGCAAAGGAAGAAGCTAATGAAATGTTCCTCCCACGAGAAAGAAAACTACTTGTTAAAAAATATAAACAATTACTACTCAGAGTGAATGATTTAAAACATTCTCCTCTTCATAGACAAATTACGGATGAAATAAATGACATTGTGGAGAAAAAATCATACTCTTTTGAGAAAGCAACCTCACTTGTTCTTAGGAAAAATAAATATTTATTTGATGAACTCCTAGACAATGAAGACAGTGACTCAGATGATGAATCAGAAGCGGACAGTGATAGTGATAATAATTCTGAGGATAGTGATGATGACAATGAAGATGATTAACATTTGTTTATGCGTGATTTGCTTATATGTATATTGTAAAGTCTGCATGTGGATGTTCCTCGACCCTTGTTAGACTAATGTACGAGGAAAATAAATACAATTTTTATAATAGTTCGAGTTGTTTTTATTGGCTTAAATTAAGAACAATATAATTCAATTAAATATTTTTATTCATACATACGATTTTACGAAATACATTAAAGTGATTGCTATACAAAAAAGGGGGGAAGTCTGGATATTTAATATGATTTTTTCTTTTAATATCGATAAAAATAGTATATTCTTATTATATACGTTATCAAAACGTGCCATGTTTATTTATAATCTACAGGTAACATTTTGTGTTAAACATAGAATTTCTTATGGTCTAGTGATACTATATAGTATACATAACCTCGATTTATTTTACCTGAGAAGTAACTGATAAGCTATCAGCCAATTCCTTTAATCGATCCAATTCATCCATTATACGCATAAAAATTAATGTTGTCTTCACTCTTCAACTGTCGAGAAGAAAACTGAAAACACAGGTAAATTTTCAATAGCACCCTATGGAGTTTAAAATCCCCGTTACTTTAACATGGGGTGCGCGGCTGTTCCAGAACTGTCAAATTCTATTCAACACTCGCAGTCGATGTCTTCAACTTTATCATTAGATAGTTGTAATAAATCTTCCAGAGACACACCTAGTTTTTCCGCTATTTCCTCGAATCTTCGAATTAGTTCCTTATAGTAATGTTGTTCTAAGTTCTTTGTGTAAAGAATAATTTTGTCGTAATACAATAAGGGTTTAAATAAAAGGTGCATTAGCAAATTTGTCTTGCCCGACCCGGACGGGCCCACGATGAGTAAGCGGAAAAAATCACTCGGCATATTTTTTGCTCCTTGTATTGTTCTAAAATTATTCGTATTAGACTTTTCTGAAAAATATACGGGAATCGTTGTCATTTTTTATAACCCGAATATTTATTAGATAAAAATTTATGAGTGTATTTCAGGTAGGAGGGTGCATAACCGTTGTGGTAAGTAATAATGTTTGACTTTTATCATAAAAATCAGGTAAAAAAAATGCTTGCATATGATTTGACCAATCTAAAAAAAAAATAAAAACAAAGGTGTATGGATTTTACGAAATACTTGATATTCAAGGGGAAATCGTATATTTATATTATCCTTTTAGCAATATATTCGTTATAGAGAGAGTAACTGGTCATGATCTATCAGACTTATTAGAAACATATAGGAATCAAAAGTATAGAACCAAAGATACACGTCAGTGTTATGTATAACCCGTGTTACGTACCAAGTCTTTGTTTTACTTATGAGATGCTTAAACCGCAAGCAGCGTAAAAAATGTGAATGAACTAAGAATCTAGCCCGTTTTACCCGTCTCAACTGTAGTGAATAACAAATCTTACATGTTTTTTTATTCTCGTTAGTCCCGTAGATAGTAGTTAACTATGGGGGAAAATCTGCGGTTTTCAAAAAAACATTTTTTGAAAACCGCAGATTTTCCCCCATAGTTAACTACTGGTATTATAAGGTAACAGGTTATAGTATTTGTTTTGCTTGTCTTTCGTCAGTTGTTTCTCAATCTACTTTGTAACAATATTTATGTTATGTGCCTTGCTGTTATAATGTGTAATTTAAGGAGAGCGCTTTAAATAAGTTGTGACAACTTGTTGTCCAATCCTTGTCACTTTTAGGAATAAAGTATTACAACAACAATAAAAAATCTGACACACGGTTGTATGGGCGGCCAAACGGGCAAAAAATACAAAGAAAACACCAAAAAGACAGAAATGCATAAAATATAAAAATAACTTATTTAAAATGATGAAAATATAAAAATAAAAGATCAGTCAGTTGTAACAAAAGAATCAAAATCGTAATGAAAAAGACAAAAACGTTCTACAAAGGACAAAACTGTAAAATAAAAGACAGGTTGTCAGAAAAGACAGTATGTCAAAAAAGACAGATGTCGCTTTTCCTTTCAACTCACATCCATGCTTTCGATTGGCTGCTATTTGTAAAGGTATTCTCCAATACATTTAACTACGTCTCAATAGCACGAAAAAATGAAAGTGACAACAAAAGTCAGAATCGATCAAAGGAAGAGACCAGTAAGGAAAATCCGTATAACATTCGACTGAATCAGGGGAACACAATCTGACACAGAACATTTTTGGCAAGCCGTCATATTCCCGACATCGGAACGAATTTATAAAAAGAAAAAAAAGACAAAAACAGAAGTTACTCAAAAGAAAATTAATTTATTATTAAAAATTGAGAGACAGTTAAGTAGCTATCTAAACAATCATATGGCCCATAAGTGATGAAAGGGGAATCGGAAGGGGGGGAGCAACTGAGGATCCGGCCATTAAATTGAAAAAAAAATTATATATTCCCATACAATTCAAGAGCAACCATCGGGACCCCCTGATCAAACTGCAACCATCGGAACCCCCTGATCAAACTGCTCATATTTCAAACAATTTTCGGGAAGCCGGGATAATCAATTTTTAACCAATCGAAATCCGTGAAATTTAAGACCTGAAAGGGCATGTTTTATGGTGAAATTTGATGGTGTTAGCATTTTTTTTCTTGAATAGATATAAACACAAACTTCATCAAAATTGATTATACGTGAATCAGAATTGAAGGGTTCATTCAGTTACATACCTTATACCTTTGAATTATCCACTTTTANCCCCTGATCAAACTGCCCATATGGCAAACAATTTTCGGGAAGCCGGGATAATCAATTTTTAACCAATCGAAATCCGTGAAATTTAAGGCCTGAAAGGGCATGTTTTATGGTGAAATTTGATGGTGTTAGCATTTTTCTCTTGCATAGATAAAAACACAAACTTCATCAAAATTGATTATACGTGAATCAGAATTGAAGGGTTCATTCAGTAACATACCTTATACCTTTGAATTATCCACTTTTAAAACTTTAAATGTAAAAAAAAAGAGAAAAAAAGGAAAAAAAATTACCGGGATTTTTTTTTCATAAATTATACCCGATATTTCAATCTTGATTTTAACAGCGGGGAACGGGATGAGACTCCCTCTCCCCCTTCTAATATACCGATGATATCTTCTGTGATAAGAAAAAGGTAATCGGTGATCTTTAATAATCTTATGGATCATAAATAAATATAAATATAAATAACCAGGTTTACATCCGCAGCGGCCAATCTAACCTCTTGACCTATAACCTTCAACATGGCTTGCTCTGTTATCTATTCAATCAAAGCGCCATCTGTCTTTTCTGACAAACTGTCTTTCCTGACAAACTGTCTTTTATTTTACACATTTGTATTTCATTACAATTTCGTCTTTTGTAGGACGTTTTTGTCTTTTTGATTATACTTTTTTGTTTCTTTTGTTACAAACTTGTCTTTTAAATTTTCCATTTTAATTCTTTAAATGTAACAGTTTTATCTTATTTGCAGTTTTGTCTTTTTAGTTTTTGACTTTGTATTTTTTGCCCGTTTGGCCGCCCATATCCATGGGCAAAATATTATAATGCTTTTTAATGGATAAAACCAGAGAATTCCGAAAATCTGACAGAAATCCCAAAAGATGAAAAGCAAACATCCTTAACTGAAATTTAGGTTATTTTTTATCAGTCCTTTTATTAAATCGACCTAACGAAGTTTGGAGTCTTATTGTTTTTTGTTGTGTTTCTTATCATTGAGTCTCCCAAGCGAATTTGGAAGGCTTATTGCTTTTGTTGCGTTTCTTCTTACTCTTCTTCTTTCTTTATTCTGTCAAGCTGAACACAGATCTTTGCAAGATGTTAGCCCCATGTATTTTTATATCTAACCAATAAAAATGTTTAAGTAGAGGTCAAAGTGGGTACATTTGGGTGCTAAAATAGGGAAACAGTTTCATAAAAAAAATCCAACAGAAAAAATGACATTTTGATTTTTTTTTCACTAAATAGTAAAACTATTATAACTAGCTGCATGAAATCTCACAGAAAATTTGTAGGTCTTGTAATATCAAGTTCTATAGAGCACTTGACAGTTCTACGGTTAGTGTTGTCATAAAAACTGAACCAAAAATTTAAACTTTTGATAGCAGAAAAGTTTTTTTTTTTGCTGAAGTGTATGATTTGATTTCAGAACTATGTCCAATCTTATAGATAGTCTCATAGGCAGAGAAATCAGATATTGGAATTCGTTTGGGAGACTTTTGTGTTTGGCTCGGAGAACACAATTACAATTTATTATTTCATTTCTCTTTCTTCTTGTTAAAAGCAGATCTCAGAGGTCATTAGACCTAGAGCTTTCAAACTTGTCCGTGCAAAACGAAATGAAAAATCCACAGCACAAAATTAAAGTGCCTATTAAGAATACACTCGGTAAGGCCGAAAAGGGTTGGAGTTGTCTAATTAATATATGGGAAAAGCTTTTTAAAATCTGTATAATGGAAATCTTCCGATTTTAGCTTTATTTTTACACAAATCTTTATCATATTTGGTATGCAAATCAAGGATGACCATACATAACTGAAAAATGTTGAATTCGCCGTTTACGGCATGCACAAAAGTCTGCAGTCATGTGCATTTTCACTTGTTTTTTTCATACAGGTGAAAATTTCTGAGCGATGGATTGTCCTATTTTAAGGGCGACAAAGTAACTTGATAAAATAGAGGACCTATTAACAGCAAGGTGTACTCGTATGGGGTTAACTATTGTAATCCACGGACACTTTGTGTGTAAGCACCAAACAGAAATTAGCAGTACATTAGCAATTTCTTTCAAATATTCATTTTGCGTTTAATGCATGCATATTTCAATCACATATTTGGGTATTTTGTTGAATTATTTCATTTACGATTATGTTTTCTTTAATCAAAAGGGGGTCCAAGCGCACGGTAAAAGCCAGACTTGTTTATCATCTGACTTCAGGTAATACCTTCCAATACCTATTTCAGAATGGTCCAGTATTCTCGATAATGGCGTGCCGAAAATATTATAACTTTAAAAACATGGAGTATTTTTAAAAAGTATTTTTCCTTTCCATATCGTATTTGAAATCATCAAATCAAAAGTGATTCAAAAAGTGTACAATATTTTTATACAACCATGCAAAATTCGGTGCCAAAAAGACAACAGAAGAGAATTTCCATTATCTAAAGGAAGTGAAACAGACTTAAGTGTTTTTCATTGTACTAGAAAACCTAATATCACTAGCTCTATGAAACTCTATGGGAAGCTTCTATATCTCCTAGTTCTACATCATAGCACATTTCAAATAACAACCATTGTAATGGAAACCATACAAAATTCTGAAGTTTCTGTTGAAAATAATATTTTGATTATAGCTACGTATATATCCTAGATAAAAAGAGAAACCCCTACCTTATTTGTTTTTTGAAAGGTGTTTTAAAATTTGTTGTAATGAATACCGAATAATTTGGTTGCAATGAAAACATAAAAGTTTAAGAAAAACATGTTTTCTGCAGCAACATGTATTTTTGAATGTTGCAACATAATGTAAACAAGGCACTAGGAAAACAATGCGCAAATAGGTTTGATATCAGTTATGTGTGACCTAACTATAAGGGAGATCCCTGGCCATTTTTTAGGGTATATCCGAACTTAGAGGTCGTTTGGGAGATTTTGGTGTTTGTTCTGGGAGTGCTGTTAAAACTTGTCTCTTTTGATTTTTGATGTTTTAAGTCTTATCTTCACTGAAGGAAAAGTTGTCAAGATAACTTAATTTTCAATACCATGCTGTTTCACATCTACTTACAAAGTTTTCTAATATTTGGAAGAAAACAATTTTTATTTGTTATCTTAAGAATATAAACAATTTTCATCTTTAATCAAATACTTCTTATACAATGCAATAATCATTTGGTTAAAACAACTAACAGTAGAGGGCAACTAACAGTAGAATCTCCGACACATTAAATCGGAGCAAACGAAGGTCTACTACCAACAAGCTATTTTGAGTGGAGCTTTAACACCATATGATAAATGTTATTAATCATTTCGAAGTATGTCATAACACCCATCTTAAACTAAATCACAGCGAGACTTTTGTGGGTCTCCTGTGCAGACAAGATGGGTGCCGGTCTTGATACCGAACACAAACGACAATATACTAAATGATGAATCTAGGTGCCTACTGCAATCTTGCATACCCAGTTCTCAGCAACAACGACTCTGGTTACCATGAATAATAATTTAATATGTTAGGCAAAGAATATAAAAATTTTACAAAGATGGTTCTGATCAGTACAATACTGAAATCCAATCTGCTGAAAACAAAATATCAAATACTATTTATAACAAATTAAATATGCATGTCAAAAGTCAAAACTAATTCCATGTCAGATTAAAGTCGATTATCACAAATATAACAATTAACAAAGGCAAATTATCTTTTGTATACTGGAGAATAAAACTAAAGTAGCCACAACGAAATTTGCCGCGACTTTTCTCAAAATATCTTATTGAGTAAATATCAAAGGATGGCATGGCATACACCAATGGAAAGCTAATTTTTTGCCGCTTCATGCCATGCATTACCATAATTTTCCAACAAAGGCTTAAGGTGTAACACAACTAATTCGGAACCCAGTCAGGCACATATAGTCCTTATTTGAGACAACATAGTTCCAAGGAAGTGTTAATAGTGTCGTAGATTAAAAAGGTTGACTAGTCATTATAAATCAAATTGAGAAAGCATTCAATAGAGATTCTTTTCAGCCTAAATTTATACCATTTTGTTGAAAATTTACGATTTTATTAAAGTTGAAAGCGGAGGTATTTTTCCCGTGAAAATACAGACAGGAAGTACCTATTCCTAGGTTGTGACCTTCCGGGAACCAGTTTTCTCTTATATTACAGTTAAGGTCGGTTCATTTTTTCATGAAAGTTTACCGAAAGATGTGTCCTTCAGATGAGACATGTGTAATTTTGTTTAAACTTCAGATACAAATTCTATGAACGCAGAAACATGTGCAATTTAACATGGGAGACGAATTTTATATTTACGGGATGACTGCTAATTTAGCATGTTTTTCAAAGGGACATATATGTTTTATTAGGGTCTTATTTAAAACCAAATAGCTAGAGCGATTGAAGCTGCGGCAAATTTCGTTGTGCGTACTCTCATCTGAATGTCTCTAAAACTGTAAAGTTAATAAGTAAATGTAAGAGGATTAAAAACGCGACTTTTTACACCAAAATATCAATTTAAAGTCCAGAAATATGAAATGACAACTTTCCAAATCTAAATGTCCGAAAGTTCCCCAAAAATTCATGATTGAGCGAATTTTCCACCATGCCATTACTGTAAATTAATAGTTTCAGCAGATCGTCAATTCGACAACTTATCACGGTAGCTTCAGTGCAGAACAATGAAAAACTATAAACCGAAAGAAATATAAATGATCAGCAGGTTCTTTAATTGGAAACAAAATCAGTTATGGACGGAGCTTTGAAGGACAGAGATACTCCTTCGCTTTAAACATTTTTTTAAAATCGTTTCGGGACGACGACTTGGTTGGTGAATACATTCGAGGGCAACCAGCCTACAGGCAGAGGCATCGACCTACTAAATAACCGTTGAATTAAACGGTCGAAAAACAATTCATTTTCAATTTATGGACTTCCAAGTGTTTTGGTTTGATCGGCACTGATGAGACGTAAGTTGTCGAAATGCGCATATGTAGAAAATAGATTAACAGTAACTTCGGTATTTTGTTATTTCATCGCCCAAACTGTTATATTATGGGTGTTTATGACGAATACTTTAATTTTTGTAAGCGTATATCTGAGAGGTCAGTTCAAATGGTGGTATATTTTGTATTGGTCGTATGACGACAATTATTGATCAGTATAAGGAATATACTTCTATTCCATATGATTTGCACTTGATCTATCTATTCTTTAATATTAATAGTAAACTACCCAACAAACCATTTAATTTCGTATAATATGTATAAAAAGTAGATGTATTCTTTGCCTTATACGTATGTTTCGTTTAAACACTTACTTCTTTGTACAGTCTGTGGAAAATTGAGCCATACACACATAATGGTTATTATCAGCTGACTTTGTAAACTTTTGGTTATCAGCATTGTAATTCAGTGTTAACCTTTCCTGTAATGTGAGATATTCATCATATCATTACGAAAACAGTAATAAACTCCAACAATAAATAAATATGTTTGGCCCAAAATAACTGCCAATTTCAGGCTGGAGTTTGTCTCTCCTGCATTGTGAAGTCCGTGAAAAGATTCCCTGTGAAAGAGATGTATGCTCTTAACATATTTCATTTTTGATGTACTAGTATGGATGTACTATCATACTTTCAAATTTTGGCTTTTTATCAACACTATTTATCAACAGGTCATAGGTATTCCCATGGGTACAAATTATGCACCTCTAATTGCAGATCTTTTTCTTTTCTGTTACGAACGAGACTTCAAGAAAAAACTTCAAAACGGAACAATACCAAACAGTGATAAACTTATTTCTATTTTCAATGATAACAGCAGGTATATTGACGATATCCTCACTATTGATAATCCCCAGTTTTTAGATTATGTAGATATCATTTACCCGCAACAACTAAAACTAAATAAAGCTAACAATGATTCTAAATACTACCCTTTTCTTGATCTTACTATCATTATTGACTCCGGTAAAATAAAAACTAAAATATATGATAAACGGGATGATTTCGATTTCACTATCACTAATTTCCCTTTTATTGACGGTGACATCCTATGGGGTGTATATTTCTCAACTGTTTGATTCACACGAGTGTGTTCTACTGTTGACGATTTTAATGAACGTAACCTTACTATCACAGCCAAACTTTTACAACAGGGTTACAGATTTCATAAGTTGTTGAATACATTTAAGAAGTTTTGTAATAGATATGAACATTTGATGTCTAAGTATGGCGTTACTCGTAAACAACTTATTACTAAGGGCATTTCTAATCCTCGTTTTTTTTGGGAAATGTTGTTAAAAAATGCCAGAAATTGATTAAAAGTCCAGAAAAGCTGGGACGTAACTTACATTCTCTACGTAATAGGGGATATCCACGAGATATTCTGCTTGCATCCGTTAAATTAGCTTTGAGACCTAATCACCTGAAAATTTTGCACACATACTGGCCTCTCACTGATACTGCCGATGTCTACTGAAATCTATGACGATTCTTGACCAAACCCTTCGGGGAGTTTTGAATTTGATTTTTCTTCCGTAGAGCAACAGTGTTCTACCAGCAGACTAGGCTCCTTGAGCTAGCCGGCAGTTTAGCGGCGAGCACCCCTTGACCCATCATTATGTATTGTTTTTTTCTTTCCTTTCAAGATTGTGGTCATGGAGTTAGTGGTCTACCTGTATTGGGTTTTATTCGTATGTTTATTATACTATAGGTAAACGGTACAGATAAAGGGGAGGTTTAGGTATCTATACACCGGTTTAACCCTACCGCTGGCTTTTGCTAGTGCCGGTACCAAGTCCAGCTGTCCCGAGTTCCTATGGTTGTCTACGTTTGTCTCTTGTCTTATTCGTGTTCCATAGCAGATTGTGGCATGTAATTATAATTTTCGGCCATTGTAGGTGTTTCCTGTTATCTATTTTTACATTTTTCAAATCGTTATTCTGACCATCTGTTTATTTTGTCCACGTCTCACGATTTTATTATGCCAAGTTTTCTTGCTGTTTTCTCAATAGGTGCACTGTGGTTGTTTGTTTCTGTTGGTCTTTTTTGTCGATCAGTGCATGGCAGCGATTATGGGAGTGCTTTGCCAGCTGGGTTTGTGTTTGTCTCCCCTTCCTGTGTCCATGGATCAACGGGTAAGGGAGACATTGATATAGCGTTGCTAGACATCTAGCACTGAACTCCGCTCAAACTGGTGCTAGTAGCAGCCTTGAACTTACTATGAGGTATGGGTAAAGCTAACTGTTTGAAGGCCTCTTGGTGACTTCAAGATGAAGAACAACAATAAATGCGTTTTTCTATTGCTTAGTTTTACCATGTATTTGTAGAGACTTTGCCTCATCTGCATTTACTTCATATCCCTTCACTGTTCATTTGACTGAGAGTACAAATATTTGCAAAACTTTTTTCCAAAATGTTATAAGTTATAGGTAATTGTTCTGTTACTGTCAAAATCCAACCTTTTATCCACGATATTAATACTGTAGATATAAAGATCCTGAATACTAGTATACGAAAGCTAAGACTAAAGTAATTAACTTGGCTGACTTCTTCTATTTCTACAACACTCATGTGAAGAACACTCCAGAAAAATCAAGATGCGAAAATTAATAGAATTATATACTTTAATTATAATCATATTATCTATTTAAAACTTCTATAACTTTTAAGAAGTTGTTTAACTACAAATATAGATTGAAATGAAATAAATAAAACAAAATAAAAAGACAGATTAAAAACTAAGCCAAGGCATAGGCAATAAAGGAAATGGTCGAATGCAATGAAAACAATTAACTATAAATAAAATATTTACATATATTTACATATGCATAATTTTTTTTCTGTAATGTGTTTTGTCTCAAATGTATATTAAATTCCTCCTAAAACAGCAGATGAAATGGTCTACTCTATTTTTATCATCTTATGATAAAACTCCATTAACATCAACATCACTTGCTTTCACATGATGCATTTCTTGGAATTATGTTATAGAAATTTGTTTGAAAGTTCCTTTCAATTTGTGAACCTTTAACTCAATAATAACATGTAAGACATTAAGTTTTGCTTGCCTGAAAATGTTGTGGACAAAGTGCAAAGAGGCTTAGTCACATTTACATTTACTCCATATCCTTTATTGATTACAACATAAAATTTACCATTATACAGGAGAACATTCTTAAGATGACTCTCTGACCGGCGTGGACACTATATCAATCCAACATATTGTTTCAGAAAGGCACAATTTAACCGGTAAAATGGATGAGTTTGGATTAAGAATGAGATTTATTTTTTCAAATTAAACATATAGGTAAAATTTGGGAAATTCGGAATGCTTACTCTGCAAAGCTTCTGAACTCTTAGTGGAAAACTGTGAGAGGAGTTGTTTCATAAAAGGGTACATTGTTTAAAGAATTTTGTCGAAAGATGACTAAGTTCAACTAGCCCTAAATTCCGGAAAATATAGAATTCTACCAGAATAATAGGAATACATGTTCAATGCATATAAAAACTCTGCAGTCACAAATACATTGGTTGAAAGCTGTGGTTGCAATTGATTAGACAAATTGGGTACCCTGCCTATAGAATACTGTCAAAAACGTTTGCAAGTTTTGATAGGACATCTGCGCTTTTTAGAAAGGATATTTGCGCTTTCAAAAGCTTTTGGAACTACATAAGCTTATACAGTTGAACGTCTACGCCTAAAGCTGCAGGTATTTGCCACAAGTGCTGTGGTCAAAAGTCACTACAATAACATAAACAGTCTATTTTAACTGAATATTTTTACCCAAGTGCAAAAACAAATTGAGCTCTACTTAATTCTGTCATGCATCTTTCAAAGTGGGAATAACATTCAAATACATAGAGATTGCTTGGCGAGTTGCATAAAGTTGTTCCATACAGTGAATGTGGAAAGATTCTAGGCCATTCGTACTTTATTACTATTTAAAGATAGGCAAACGCAGTAATTCAATACAAGTATCGGAAAATCAAAGCACAAACGTCCACATTTTAGACTTGCAAATGTCCAATCGAATTACAGGTAAAAAAAGTGCAAATGTCCTATGCCCCATATGAAGTGACAAGTCCAAAGACAGAACTAATTACTGAGAACAATCATATGTAAAATATAATTAAATTATATTATTTGCAGAATGGTTCTTTTTCGTGTATAGAATGATACTCACACTAGAGTTTGGGTAAGGTCAAAAATTTATCAGGGCTCTGTTGGAAAAATGTGCATATAAAAAATACAGATCATTAGTTATCTAAAAATGCGGTCAGTAGCACTGGTGTACCCACTTGGAGATTCGTGCACTGTATTTTTGCTTGGGACTCTACCACGGTCCTAATATAACTGTATAAAGAATAATTGACGCGAAGATCGATTACAAATCTAACAATTTTTTGTGTTGTTGAAAATTACGGAGATCAGATGACGGTGATAGTAACAATATTTATTTGCTGTCAGATCAGTTTACGTCATTGATCACCGCCATGCCGGGGATTTCTAAATGCTTACTTATTAAATAGATTGTGACATGTCAAATGCACAACATCAAATAGCTTACAAAAATTCAGGCCATGGTAATCACTTTTACAATCTTATTTTCACCTGCCAAATAAATTGTAGAAGGCTATATAGTAGTTAAAAAGAACTCTGAAGATAATAGGAGATAATAATTAAGGAATTGATGGCACAAATAATCTGCATGAAGTTTGATTGAAAGAGTATTTGAGTTCTTTTTCATAAGCTATGCCTAATATGCGATATTCACTTTTTTCTAAAATTTCTGCAAAAAAGTAAAACAAAAATTTGAGTTTACTTTCACCATGACATTTTTGCAGCGGTCCCATTTAATTGTCTCAAACATGCACGTACGGAATATAATCTGACATCTAACTTACAAGGGACGAAACCATTGTAATGAAAGGTTTTCCAAGGCCCTTTGAAGACAACAATGTCGACGATCTAGTCAAATCCCCACCTCCATCTTTTATTTTACAATTTTATTTTACTTTTGACATAATATCATCCTCCCAAATCAAGTATTCTGAGTCCACGTTCGTTCCTTCGACGGACGCAGAACACCTGACTTTGGAGTGTATATGCTTTTACCTTTTATCGCAGTTCGACAAGAATTTTAACTTGTTCGTTTATTTATGCTTACACGAAGTTAAACTGCTTCACAACACTCTTCATTTTATATTGTAATGAAAGGGTACTCGTATGTACAGAAATTATACTACGAGTGGTGTGTATCTCTAAAAGATAGGCCGGAATTCCATTTGAAGCTATAAAATTGTATGTTGGTTGATTTGTATCTATGGTGTTCAATTAATTCCAGAAACAGCAGAAGATTTTATACTTTTTAAGTTCGCAGCCCTGGAAATGGACACATCGAGTTATTGATACTATTCTCTTTATTAAATATCAAAACTGTTGTTGTGGAGAGTAACGAAAACAGGCAAACCCTCAGAACCCAACAGGAAAGCATTACCCTCCTTCCATCAACTATTTCAGTAGCCAAGCACGAACGAGCTCTTGTCTCGAAAGACCAGTTCTTTTCAAAATGACCACTGAGTTGTTGGCATTATTTCCATTTTTGCATTCAAATACTATTACAAATAAATTACTGAAAAATTTTGTAATTAGAATTAAAATTCTGACCTTTTGTCTTGAAGAGCAAATTCAATGGAACAACTTGAGCAAAAAATTTTGAAAATCCATGTAGGAATTTTTGAGATATCAGATGTCAAAATTTTTGGTTACTTATGACCAAGAAAATGTGATCCATGTGCAAAACATTTTAGCACTGTTTGAATGGATAAAACCCGATGCCAGTTTTACCCTCGTTAATACGAGGGGGAAAATGAGATCATTGTCAATTTTCCCCCAATGCCCATTTTTCCCCTATTTCCTGAACGTCATTGATTATAAGCGAACGTCATCGATAAGTTGTATTATTATTGATTGACCTTTACTGTTGGGATAATTTGGGTGTTATTTGCTTCCAATGCCCGTTGAATTTTTGGGTTTCCACTTGTTTTGATTCGATTTGTACTGATGAGGCATAAATCGCAGAAATGGCCATATACAGAAACTAAATTAACGATATATTTTTATCTTATTTTCATCTTAACACATCATACATAAAATTCGAGCTCCAAAAGTTACCAAATTCTATCATGAAAATGAACACAGAAAAGATTATTTGGTACATGAGACAAGATCCCAATAAATGAGCTGTCACTCATGCCTTACAGTGAGTTCAAGACGGTCCCTACCACCAGTTTAAGCGGGATTATTTGTAAGTTGTCGATCAACGCTATATGAACCTTTTTTGTGTCACGGATTAGATCCACAAACACATAGTAACTGACAGTTTTCCTACTGTCAAAAATTGCCCGACCTAGACTGAATGAAAAACGAGACCACAAAAACATCATCAACAACAAAAAAAAAGAGAACACATGGCTCTCATAAAGATAATTGTAAGGACACTTGGAAAATAAAATCAAAAGATGTGAGCAATATGTAATTGATATCAGATGGACGTGAACATCACTTGTTTTTTTTTTTTTTGTCTCTTTCTGAAAGTGACTAAATGAAGTTGGCATAACTCGAAATAGAAATGAATGCAGAAAATATCAAAGATATCATCTCAAAGCACTTGGTAACTATAGTCTTTGAATCGCAAAGTTTTACAACTCATTTAAGTAAATCTTACTTGTAAACAAGCCTAGATAGCAATTTTATTTAGATACACCCTCCTTGACGAAAAAAGACCCTGGAAAAATGACAATGATATATTTTTGTCCCATGGGAAAAATAGGCACATGCCAGTTTTTCCTCGGGGGAAAATGGAAATACGTATACGTATTGCCATTTTTCCGGGGGGAATAAATATAATCTCATTTTTCCCCCGGGGAAAAATAGGCACGTTCCAGGTTTTCCCCGGGGAAATGGCAATATAACACCGGCAAATAATAGAGGCTAAGAACCAATCTAAAATCATTTCAACATAGATCAATCGATATTTGTCTAAGTATTTTTATTTGCTGGAGATTGATTTTATTTCATAAATAAACATTCAAAATAATGATCCAATTCGGGGATCTAATCATTTATAAATTGTCTGTAAAATATGTTTAATCTGAAATTAGCGTTGAGCAAACTCAGTCTTAAGCCCTGTTGACACTATCAAAGTTTCCATCAAAAAAGTCTTGGACCAAGTTTTCCTGAAAGCTGTCTGTTGACGCTATCAACGTTTTTTTTTGTTTTTTTTTTTTTGGATGACGGTCAAAGAAAAGGCGGGAAATTGTGTTTACAAGGAAATAAATGGCACCAATTTCTCAAAACAAAAAGAAGATTAAATATATAGCCTTTTTACTTTGGCTTTTGTGCATGCATTGTAAATATACTGCAAGGGAATTACCATGTGGAAAAACAAATCGTAGATTAAGAAAAGGATTGAGTACTTGATCAGTAAGAAAAAAACAGTTAAATATTGACCAGTTGTGTTGAAGAAATATTTCAGTATGAGGACCAAGCAGAGTCCAAAAGTCATTTCATAAATTCTATAACATTCTGTAACATTTGCTTGATATTGCCATTTTATTTTTTTCAACTTTTTAGCGATGTCCTTATTTTTTTGTAAACAAAAGTTGCATCATCTAAAAACGACTTTTTGATTGGTTAATTCCCATCAAAGTCCATCGAAGTTTGAAGAAAAATAATAGGATGGGTTTCTATTTGATCAAATTCCTTCAAAGTTTTTTTTATCAAAGTTTTCTTTTACCTTTGACACTATAAAAAGATCGTCAAAAACTTTGACCAATTTTTTTTACCAATAAAATTTTGAAAGTGTAAACAGGGCTTTAAGCTTTATTTTTAAGCCCTGTTGACGTCATCAAAGTTTCCATTGTTATGTGGTAGAAATGACCAATAATTTGCCAGCAATAATGAAAAACAAAATTGGCCCAAATTAACTTTTTAATCAGACAAAAATAAACAATTATTTTACAACTTAAATATACAATAGATGACTTATCTGACAATAATGAAGTCCAAGTTAATATCCAAATGAATAGTTCACTTAATTCCACCAATAAATGTCCAATAGAATAATCCTTATAATCCTCACTAAATAGTTTAATAGATTCACAAAATTGATATCGATTTCCAATACAAAAGATGTGCGTGATAATCCTGTATAAACTAATTAATCCTGTATAAACTTATTAAACTGACTGCCTTAACCCTTTTCAGCTACCTTATATAAATACATTTATTATTTCTAGAAAAATCTATCCACAAGATATAACTAGAACATTCTAATCAACTGACAATCACATGACTATAATGATTATGTAAGGAAAATCTCTAGAAAATTCTATGTGTGAAATATTAAATTTAAATTCTAGAAATTTCTATATGTCCCAAGGTGTAATGACCTTGACCATTGTTTATTGTAAACAAGTTACATAACTAAGCCAAACAAATTACATAATATTAAGGCCGTACAAAATAAAAACAATGAACAAAATGCATTATAGAATATTTACAACATTTAATTACCTATAACACCATCAAAAAACTTGGTCAAAGAAACTTAATATAAAACTTAAATTGTAGATTAAGAAAAGGATTTTTTCAGCCTTTTAGCCGTGTAATTCTGTTATGTAAACAAAAGTTGCATCATCTCATAAATACTTTTTGATTGGTTAATTCCCATCAAATAGAAAAAAAGAAGGGAAACGGGGAATGCGTTAAAGAGACAATGACCCAAAGGGGGTTATAACAACTCAAAGCCACCATAAGATCTTCAATGAACGGTGAAGAAACCCCACATCCAACGGCAGGTCGGAGTAGGCCCCCTAAATAAGGAGTTATCAAGTTCAGAGAAATAAGCACCATCCTAGACTCATCAGATGATAGACATAAAGTAAACTAAGTAGAAAACAGACAAGACACACAAAGGCTTAATAAATTTCCTGACATAGGACAGGCGCAAACCCGCTTCGGCGGGTTAAACTAGTTTTATTAGGCCACCCCCCCCCCCCATCCCGGCACTGTGATAGATAAAAAAAAAAACAATTGTAATAACAGTAAAATTTAGTTAGAAACAGGATTGAGTCAATTGTTAAAAATAAAACTGAAATATACGGTCGGGACATTAACATGAAATCACAAAAGACTACTAGCAGTTTACTGACATGCCAGCTCCAAGCCATTACCAACTGACAAATAAAATTATGTACCCTCAGTATACAGCTTCCACCAAGATCTCTTCCTGTGAGGAGTTTAGCCTAATGATTTCATGCATATAGTAGAATACATAACCCGTGGCCATGCAATACTGATTTTAGAAATTTAAAATGTGTTTAGTTCCTATAAAAAAATGATCCTAATGCAAAAGAAGGCCATACTTAATGACTTGATGACAATACCGTAATTATAACCGTTATAAAAATATATGAATTAGGCGATTTAAAGGTTTTATAAGTTTGTTAGGCGAGTTTAAGTATTTTTTACATTTATGTAAAACATTACCGTAAAATAAGGGCCTTGATTAGATGTTTACAGGTTGAATTGTATTTATGAACTAAGTCTTTATATCGATGATAAAATTTAGTAAAGGTTTTAAACTAGTTTATGGCAACGAAAACCCTGATTCAATAGTTTTTCAGTTATGAAAAGATTCCGTTCATTAAAATCGCAAACGTTATTACATACTCTAGCAAATCGAACAAGTTGAGATATGTAAACACTATATGATGGCACCATCTAGGAATGGATAATTAACTATGGGAAAAGAAAAATTGTCCCTTTTTCATCAATTTTAGTACCTAATTTACCATTAAGTCCATTCTATTCCATTTAAGTCCTTCAAAGTTTTTGATCAAAGTTTTCTTTGACCGTTGACACAATAAAAAAATCATCAAAAACTTGGACAAAGTTTTCTTTTACCAAGAAAACTTTGATGAGGGGGCGGAGGGGGTCTGATCCCGGAATACCGACTTTATTTTTTCTAAATCCCGAAATCCCGAACTACATAGAATCTTAAAGACTGGTGAAATCCCGATTCCCGGTGAACAAATTTCCCGAAATCCCGGGCTTAAATCATTAAAAATCCCGAAATCCCGAGCTTAAAAAACAACTAATCCCGCCATCCAGAAAAAGGGCCACACCCCCCATCCCCTTTGATAGTGTCAACAGGAAAATCTTTCAAAGTTTTTTATCAAAGTTTTCTTTGACCGTCGACACTATAAAAAAATCGTCAAAAACTTTGACCGAGAAAACTTTGATAGGGTCAACATGGATCTTAGACTGATTTCGTTATTAAAAAGAATTCTAAAATAGACCCATGTTGCGTGTTCTGTCATTCTTAGCTTTCGAAACATTTATTTTACATTATATTCCCTATAGTGTGGACATTTTTTTTTGTTCATGGTATCAAAGTATTGTTTGGTGTGTACCTTACTCAAGAATGCAAATATTTAATTTGTTTTTTTTCTGTCGATGAACAAGAAAATTATTGTACTAAAATTACAACACTGATATTCTTTTCCTAAATGTTTAGAGGGGAAGACATAATAAATCAATACATATACTAGTATTCATGAAATTTACAGTTTTTCAAAATATTTTGAAAATAAAGTCGACCATCTCTATTTCTTTCATTTTTTTTTTAAGAAAAAATTTTTCGAGATGTTATTTCTCGACAGAATATTTAAAAAATACATCGTTAATTTGATTTTCCAGAAAATAGATAAATATCCCTTCTTCCAATATTACTGCAAGAAATATTGACTTGTTCCTTCTTGCCGTTATTTAGAAAAATAGCAAGGTAAAGGTTATTTTATTGCAATTAACATTTTGTACTTATTCAAACTATTCAATACTGTATCAGAAAAAACGAGAGAAAAAAACTTCCGTTAAAAAATAATCGGTCTTTCAAAATTTATAGCCCTTGACCACCTTGATTATACTAATATCTTATTTTATAGTAATTGTGGATTTTTTTTTATATATTTCTGATTATGAAAATTTTAATCACTTCTTTACTATTGAAAATCGAACAGCAAAAGATTCATAAACGATCTTCAGTTCGAATTTAATTTAAATCTCAAAATTAATTCCCAGGTCCTGGGTTTGTCTAGAAATACAACTACCCTTATGCTTTACTTTCTGGAATTGTATATTGCATTTTATTTCATGCATTACATGTATCTTATGTGCAAAAATTTATGTATTTTTCGACCTCTGCATATTCTTAATATTTTTTACAAAAAAGTATTCGTATTTCTGAATTTTCAAATGTTTCGTAATAACTAATGCCGTGTTTTTATTTTTGCTACAAGTATAATTTACAAATAGAAGAAGCATACTATGAAACTTAAATATATCTAAATAGACCATCTTCTCAACATATAAGACACTCACCTAAAAATTCTGTGTACACCATCCATATTTTCCTATTATCATGTTTGACACATCGACATATTTATATAAACATTCCATCTTCCACCACCATCATTTGTAAACTCCCAGTTAGATATTGTCATTCAAGTATAATTTATTGCACTTCTAAACGATTAATGAAAAAAAAATCACTCAAAGAGAAAATATAGTAATATAGTTATATATGTATATAATTTGTTCAAAATAACACTACATAATTTAAAAGTTTAATTCCCAGAAGAAAAATAAAAAATACAAAAACATATCGTTCACCACGCTTCTTAACCATAGAAATTGACAGGTTTACACGATAAATAGATGGGTACGCATGGCCTGTTGAAATCAATGATAGCGTCAGTGCAAATCAAGAACAACTATCCAATATATATCAAAGCAACCTAGGAACTTATATGTATGTAAAGCTTATATGCAACATTTTCTATTCATCATTCTTGTAATGAAAGACCAAATACATACTCACTCCTACAAAGCTGGGTAATGTTTAGGTAAAATGTTCAAATATCAAAACCGTACCAATCCATTACTCTGAATCGAGAAAAAACATTATCCAGTGTTACATAAAATAAAAAAAAAATGTTAACATTTTTCTCAATCGGACTAAACCAACTATACGCTAACTCTTCTTACCTAAACTGTTCGCCGAGAACTCCTCTTAATAGTGGTGATACTGCGATACAACCGACAGTCCGTAAAAACTCAAGACGACAGACCACATAGAAATAAAAAAAGATTAGGGAACAACCAGAATGACAGCTTATATTCTAAAAAAGCCAGTTTCAGAACAATTGGCAGCTGAAAATATTCATGGAGATTAGTGTTATAGTAAACCAAACAAAAACTTTAATTCTAGTCACTCATGCATGCAGTTTAGGTCGAGATGACCTAATTTCATTCGGAACCTTGTGACTATCCAAGATTCATTTACCCACAACCTTAACGCGAATTTAAACCTGAGTCACTCGTGCATGAAATGTGGGTCAAAACATCTTAGGAAGGAACAAATGTCGACCCAAACACTGACAGCTTAATTGTGCTGCAGTGATCAGAACGTGTACCTAATTCGCCAGTATTGGATCTTAATTTAATGTACATAGGACAAAATCTCCGTAAATACATGGTTAGATTAAGCAAATGGAACAATACTTTCATTGTTGTTCTTCACCTTGTTCTTTATCTATGAAAAATGCTTTATTTATTTATGGAGGATTGCTAACATCACGGAGGCAATGAGTAGATCGGCATTCGCCTAAACTTGCGGTAACAAGACATATATACAACAAAAGCAAGACATACATGCAATTCAAGAACATACAAGACATATATTCAATATAAAACAAGAGCTGTCGCCGAATGGCAGCCAGTTATACCCCCGCTCATTGAACACTGAATCAATATGGAAAGTGCAAATTTAAGTGTGTGCGGATACAATGCAGGTGTAGACACATTTCAAGTGTGGACACAAACAAGTATGGACCAAAAATTTTCAATATATTGTTATAATGGGAAAAATTGATGAAGTCAAACAGGAAGTAGATGAGTGACAGACTCGAAAAGGGGAGACACGGTACAACTCATCATACTTAAGCTTCAGACCAAATATCAAATCATTACTACATACACAAGCTGAGAAATCCTTGACGAAAGATGTTCCGGACGGACGGACAGACTGACTGACGGACGGACGGACAGACGGACGGACAGACGGACAGACAGACGGACAAGGGTAAAACAGTATACCCCCCTCTCCTTCGGAGCGGGGGTATAAAAAAGAAAATTGTTTTTGTCATACTAGAAATATGGTAGATCGATCAGCTAGCTAAAGTCGGTCCCACTTCCTTTAGACAATGGAAATCTTACGATTTTAGCTTTATTTTTACACCAGCTTTTATCATATTTGGTATGTAAATCAAGAATGGCTATACATAACTGAAAAATGTTGAATTTGCCGTTTACGGCATGCACAAAAGTCTGCAGTCATGTGCATTTTCACAATTTTTTTTTCAAACAGGTGAAAATTTCTAAGTGATGGATTGTCCTTTTTAAGGCTTGATAAAATAGATGACCCGAGTTGACCTACCTGTTAATAGCAAGGTGTACTCGTTAGGGGTTAACAATTGTAATCCACGGACACTTTGATAGAAATTAGCAGTACATTAACGATTTCTTTTGCCTTTAATGCATGCATATTTCAATTACATGTTTGGTATTTTGTTGAATTAGGGGGGTCCAAGCACATGGTAAAAGCCAAAGACTTATTTGTCATCTGACTTCGGGTAATACCTGTCAATACCTATTTCAGAATGGTCCAGTCTTTTCGATAATGGTGCGCCGAAATTATCATCCCTATAAAGGCATGGAGCAATTTAAAAAAAAAAAATTTCTTTCCATATGTATTGGAAATCATCAAATTAAAAGTGGTTTCAGAACTGTACAATATTTTTACACAACCATGCAAAATCCAGTGCCGAAATATGCAATATTAAAGTCAGCAGAAGAGAATTTCCATTATCTAAAGGAAGTGTGTTGGATAAAGTATCATGCCTACATGTGTTGCTGTTACAAGATGAACCTTGTTTAGGGTTTACTACTTTTGTTACTGGGATATGGGATATTTGGGACAAAATGCACTGGGATATGGGATATTTTGACTATAGAAAACGGGATATTTCAATTATTAATGGGATATCTCCAAATACTAAGGGATATTTTAGTCCAGACTTACTGAGATATGAGAAATTGGGACTCCCTAAAAAGACTCCGAGATTTCAAGACTGTTTCAACAAGTCGGCACTAAGCAGCTAAGTCATGGCTTCATATCTGAATAAAAATCCGTGATGGTTCCTCGTAACCTGGTGTCTTGCCTACTCAGATACATTTTAAAATAGTGTATTTAAATTGCCTTTATTCAATAAAGTGTAATAGAATAATTGAATATAATTGAAAATAACCGATTTCACAAAAATCAATTCAAAAAGTATGGTTGCTAGGCAAAGTCCCAAATATTAACTGGTCTTTGAAAGTTTCAGGATATTTACCAAGATTTATACCCAAAATCTTTGAAATCTTACCACAGAAAATACTTGTTTTGACTAAAACCGAAAGGAAAAAAGCATGGCTGTTGACAAGAATTCCAGATAATTGCTGGTCATTGAGAGTTTTAAGATACTTACCATTATTGGAATTAAATATTTTGGAATCTGACCATTGAAAATATATGTTTCAACTAAAATTCATCAAAAATCATGGTTGCTCATAAGAATTCCCCAAAAATGCTTGTCTTTGAGAGTTTCAAAAAAATTTACCAAAATTGGATTAGATTGTAAACAATAAATGTTACTCTTGTACATTTTTAGGAAATTGGTCAATGTTGGAACCGGAATAACTTTCCGAAAGCTTATTGCTCATCTGTTGACTATATATATTGTTGATATATGGACCTAAAGTAAAAATTAAGCCAAAATTCATTGATGCGGAAAATATAGGTCAAGTTCACGTAATTCTGGTATGGATGTTGGTAACAAATAAAGATTAAACCATTTATCAGTCATTATCTGTCTATGGCATATAGGTGCTTACACATGGTGCAAAAATGATCGCAAAAAAACTAATCACAAAATACGGGTAAACTGGAATTAACGTGGGATACAATCATGAAATACTGACAAGGGGGTAAAAATTCATTTTTATTGAATATGATTTGTGAAAGGTATTGAAATTCATAAAAAAAAAAAACATTTGGGTTAATCAAAGGCATACTTGCCAACCTCAAATTCTGCTGAGGCTGGTCATGGCCCAACATTCTGGGATGGCGGGTCATATCGTGTCAAGCCATAATGCACCTGTTCAACAATTCTTTACAGTATTTCTGTACCATTTATTATCACCTATGAGGAGGACAATACCTTTTCTGTCAATGTGCTTTTGGCATTTTCAATGGACTGTTTAATGTTTTTGGCAATATAAGTCAGTTGTTTACTGTTTTTTTTACCATTTAGTGTTTTCTGTTATGTTAAGTTTTTACTTTGTTTTAACTCAGTAACTGTAGAAGGAAAAGCCCTGTTTACTGTTTATCTTATAGATTGTGTAACTTGTAATGTGGAAGGTCATTTGCGGGTGACATTCTCATTGGCGGTTGATTATCCCAGGCGGGTCATGGGCTAATTTGGCGGGGTCACACCAACAAAAAGCGGGTCAGCTGGCAAGTATGCAAAGGTTGACGACGACGACGACGTCGACGGCGGTGGAATCTACCGTCACTTTGTCTCGCCATCGCGACTTATGTTGCAGGCGAGACAAGAAGTGACAAAAAAGCAAGTAAATCGTTTTGAAATGTGTGGTTACACACAAGTCTTCTTGGACAGATAGTAAAAATGTAATTTCTCAGCTTGAGAAGAGACATAAATTATCGAAATGCGCATATGCAGAATCAAAATTCACAGTAACTTCGGTATTTAGTTATTTGTTACCACTGGGTCGATGCCTCTGCTGGTGGACTGTTAGTCCCCGAGGGTATTCACCAACCCAGTAGTCAGTACTTTGGTGCTGACCCGAAAGCCGATTCTGTTTGGAACCTTGCAATATCTAATTTTTGTAGATTTTGTTAAAGCTAGGGAGTATCTCCCTCATGCAAAGCTCTGTCCTTGGTTGATTTTGGTTTTCTATTTAGATCATATTTTGGAATTTGTTCTCTTTCAGTTTTTAAGCATCTTTGACTTTTTGGTCTTCCAAACTTTTAGATTTTATCTGCACTGAAGAGACATAAATTGTCGAAATGCGCATATGCAGAATCAAAATTCACAGTAACTTCGGTATCTAGTTATTTGTTACCTTGTACCTTCAACAACAATAATAAGAAAAAATTGACATAGTCAACAGACAACTTGGACCAAGATAACTTGGTCCAAGCTTTCTTTAACCATAGTTTTGATGGAATCTTTGATAGTCTTGACCCATAGGGGTACACGTTTTGTGACGACAACTCTTCCTAGACTACTTGATGAAATTTAATGAAACTTTCACAGAATGTTCAGTACAAATTGCCATTGTGCACCAGATTTGATCTTTTTTGGGGGGGAGCGGGGGTATATATTTTGTGAGCTTTGCTCACAGTTTTTCTAGTTTTCGATATCGAAGTAGACCTAAATAAATATTCTTTTGTGTTAATAAAAAATCAAAGAAGTCTCTTTTAAGATCGCGTAAAAGGCGTTAGCTTTTCACTTGGCGTTAGTCTGCCCGATGTTTCTTCCCTCTTGGACTTTTCATTCAAAGATGATGAATTTCGCTAGCGAAACCCATTGTTTTATGTTTGGACAATGTGAAAACTCAAATTTACAATTTTACTTTGAATCAAACATGGTGATAGTAGTCACTTGTTTGTACTTTTAAACTGTGTCTGGCAGCTAATCCAAATTGCATGACCACATTATAAGATATTTCCCTCAGAAAGAAACCAAACTTGTTGACGATAGTTCTTAGTGATAATACAGTTCTATTCTTAAATCTGTATTTTGTCACTTATAATGGCGGGACAAAAAATACAAAAAAGAGAAAAGAAATGAAAACGAATAACACACATTTTAGATAATTTTAGGAATCTTTAGATAACTTTACAAACTTAATGTTGATCTTAATAGTCGAGATCTTAAATTAACAGTTCAAGTCTATGCTACATGCTAAGATATTACTTTCTATTTTGGTACTAATTATTATCAGGTATATATAGTAGGAAACTTATATAACTGTTGACCAATAATTAATTCAGGTGTTTGGGCAATATTATACAGAAAGACCTCCAACCTGGAGAGATTAAAATATGAAATGACTTGAATTTGACCGAGTTATACATGCATCATAAACTACAATATTAAATATTTTTAAATACAATGGGTTTACCTTCACCTACGAAGATCATGAAGAAAACTATCATTTTACTTTTAAACTATATTTACGGGGAATACATTATGGAGGTGGTTAACATTCTTTTATAATTACATCTCTGTATACTTTTAAAGGGGAGAGTCGACAATAAAATATTAGTAAAATAAATAAAAATATCGCATTTCATTTGTGTACGTGATTAACAAAACGATGTCTCGATAGGTTCGAATTTTGGTCCTGCATGTATGAAAAAAACATAACATCTCAATTTACAGTTTTTTCTCTTTATTATTATTTTTTTTGTGGGTGTTTTTCTGTTCCGGGTAAAATATAGTCTGCCTTGGCTTTGATCTGAATGTATAGGTCTTGTTTAGTCCATGGGCTGGAATAACCCCCCGTGCACCGCCCCCCCCTCCCCACTTCCGAACCCCACCCATTTTTTAAGTCTGCATACATCACCTCTTCAAATAAAACATGTTAACCATAACCTGCATGCACTTGTGGAATTTGGCCCATTTTTAAAACCCACCTACCGAAATTTTGGAAAATTTCGTTTTTCGTTCAAGTTTTCAGTTGCTTCAAAATGATGACAAAATGCCTTCAAATTATAAAAACGAGGTATCAAATGATTGCTTATTGTATGAGCTTTACAAAGAACCCAAGTTTTTACAATTTGTATGCCCAATACGTTCCATAGCGCAATAAAAGGTACCCCTACCCCAATTAAATATTGACGAAAAAACTTATATTTTCATTGAAATTGCGTAAGTTTGATGGTCTAGAGAACCCGAAGTGCATCTCAATTCCCGATTCTGAAAATCGTTTTTAGCTTTTCAATCTATTTTCTTCAATATAAAACAGGTTAATACAATGTTAACATATTTAAAATGACCACAATTTTATTTTCAAATATACCAAATACAGGGACCTTTGAATAATTTCGTTTTTGAATAATTTTTGTCTATCTTTTGCCTAATATTATTTTTAGTAAACAAATATCATTTAGAATAGGTATCAAATGAAAGCTTATTATGTTTGTTTTACAGCCATAACAAATAATGGCCGTTTTTAGGTAATATATTCATCATATATCAATAAAACTTACCCCTACCCCAACAAATTTACTCTAAAATTGTTATTTTTTTTGTGTATTTTCGCATAAAAATAACAAAAAGACGCAAAATGTGTGTTGTATAGGACAATGTTGCATAGATTATATTATGATTTTATATTTTAAGAGCCACTTGTTGACTTAAACTCAATATTTTGCCCAAGATTGGTGAAAAATGGGAATTTTCAACATTTCAGAATTGTCAAAAGTCTCCTGCTATATCGTTATATATGCAAAATCTGGAGGATATTTCTGCAAGTATGCCGATTGGTTGTACCAAGTGACACATTTGGTGTCTTAAAAAATTGCTAAGAAAAACAAGGAGTGTTAAATGTGACTCTGATTACAGAAAATCTTACCCCTACCCAAACAAATTTTCCCTGAAATTGTAAATTTTTTGTCTATGTTCACATAAAAATAACCAGATCACGCAAAACATGTGTTGTATATGACAATAATGCATGAATTACATCAGAATGTTGTATTTCAACAGCCATTGGTCCACTAAAACTCAATATTTCTCCCAAAATTGATGAAAAATGGGAATTTTGAACATTTCAGATTTGTCCGTATTTCATCGTTAAATCGCATTATATGTCAAATGTGTGGAATATATCTGCAGATATGCCATATAATTGTCATAACCAATACATAAATTGTCTTTAAACATTGTTTAGAAAAACAAGGAGTGTTATATGTGACTCTAAATACCGAAAATCTTACCCCTGCCCCAACAAACTTTCCCTGAAATTGGTGATTTTTGGTCTACGTTCGCATAAAAATAACCAGAACATGCAAAATGTGTGTTGTATATGACAATGTTGCATGAATAACATCATGATTTGGTATTTTAACAGCCATTGGTCGACTAAAACTCTTCTTCCCAAATTGATGAAAAATGGGAATTTCAGATTTGTCCATAGTTAACTGTTAAATCGCAATATGTAACAAATTAATAGAATATATCTGCAGATATGCTAATTAATTGTTCTAAGCGATACATAAGATGTCTGAAAACATTGTCTAGAAAACCAAGGGGTGTTGAATGTGACTCTAAATACCAAAAATCTTACCCCTACCCCAACACATTTTCCCCCAATTTTTTTGGTCTATGTTGGGATAAAAATAACCACCACACGCAAATAACAAAGTTGCATATAATACTATTATCATGATTTGGTATTTCAAATCCCAGTTGTCAGCTTAAGCTCAATATTTTGTCCAAAACTGATGAAAAATGGAAATTTTTAGCATTTCAGATTTGTCCAAAATTCACTTTTAAATCGTTATATGTGGCAAATCTGGAGGATTTATCTGCAGATATGCTAATTTATTGTCTTAACCGATACATATGTGTTTAGAAAAATAAGGAGTGTTCAATTTGTCTCTAAATACTGAAAATCTTACCACTACCCCAACAAAATTAAACTTAAAAATCTCCAAAATATGACCGTCTGTACATATAAATGAAAAAAGCACACTTATGTTTTACTTTCTTTGCAAAAGATGCATTTGATACATCATAATATGTGATTTTGATACCAAAATAAGGAATAAAATTGAACATTTTGGACGATTATCGTGAAAAATGGGAATTTTCAGTATTTCAGAATTTTCCGGAATTCAAAGTTAAATCGCCGAATAAACCATAAACCGGGCACATGATCTTATTTTTGATATATGGGAGGCTCTGTGTGTTTTGGTGTTTGAAAATGATATGTAATTGGACCTTTATACAATGTTTAAGCTTTTCAAGCTGAAAATGAAATAAATTGTGTTGAATATGTGTGGTAAGGGGTAATATGTATGTAATTTATGAGACTGTAGTAAGTCTAAAAGGCTTAAAGGCATAGTTTCTAATTGCTAAGATATGATTAAACGATATTTAATCAACATTTTCAGGTTATATATCAATTTAATGAAGTTTTGCATCTCAAAGTCAAAACAGCAGAAATTCTGAAAAACGGAAAATTCCCATTTTTCATTCAATTTCGGACAGAAGAGTCGAAAAGAGACCTTTTGAAAAAATCTAATCTACTTAAATGATCTTCTGCATGTCAGTTTTTGTGTAATACATGCTAGAATTCCCATTAAACATTATCTTTTTATCATTTAGAGCCTGAATATTTCAAATTTTCTCTTAATTTTTAGGGGAGGGGTGCTAATTTTGACATTTATGAACCAACAATATGTTTGAAACTAAATTTTTTGAGTACAATTCGTTGCTAACATATCATAAATTATTATTGCATCGGCAATTATTAAATATATATTCAGATTTTTACGACCCTTAAGTCAAAAAATAGAAATTGTGAAAAATCAAAAATTCCGAAAAATTCCATTTTTCAAAAAAAAATTATACTGAAAATCAAAATTTTATGGACTTTAATGGTTTTATTTTCCCACATTGTATCACAACTAATAAGTTAGGCATAAAAACTAGATCAAATGACGAGGGTTGTTTATCTGAAAGGAATTGACAGCCTAAAATCGACATTTTCGCAATTTTTTGCAGGGGTAGGGGTAGATTTTTTGTATCCCCAGATCATGAAATTGCCGTAAAGTACCCAAACTTGTGTTCATTATAAAGCATATTAAAGTAGCTTCAATTTGATACCAAATTTCAGTACATATTACTCATCTGTAAAAAATTATGGAGCTTAAAAGATGAAACTTATGTTAAAACGAAAATACAACAATTTTTCAGGTGTACTATTAAGTGGCCCTATACTGTATATGCATGCAGGTTATGTTCGTGTTAACATGTTTTATTTTGAAGAGGGGGCATAGAAGGACTGAAAAAAAAACCGGTCTGGTTCGGAAGTGGGGGGATGCACGGAAAGTGTTTCCAGCCCACGGACTATGTTCAGATGTATGTTATGTCTGATCCCTTTGTCTGATATGGGTTTATTGTGATGGTTATAAAATCAAAAATTGCACATATAAAGAAAAAATACATAATAACCAAAAATAAAGTATCAGTTGTTGATAGTAACCTCCGCATAGTAGTTGTAGTCAAATTCCCATGCATTCCAGAAGGAAAAACAAAAACCTATATACCGAGTTTACTATAAATTTAGTTTCTCCATATGGCCATTTCGACTCGTGTCTCTGACTTAAGTGCAGTTCAAATAAAAAAAAATATTTGGAAGACCTTAAACCAAAATTTGTTAATTTTTTGGAATATAAATAACCAGACAAAAAAAAAGATCTAAATGGAAATCCAAAAGGCTATGCAAGATGGAGATATTTCTTAGTTTTAAGCAATAAAAGATCTAAATGGAAAGCCAAAAGGTTATGCAAGATGGAGATATTTCTTAGTTTTAAGCAATAAAAGATCTAAATGGAAAGCCAAAAGGCTATGCAAGATGGAGATATTTCTTAGTTTTAAGCAATAAAAGATCTAAATGGAAAGTCAAAAGGCTATGCAAGATGGAGATATTTCTTAATTTTAAGCAATTTTTTCTATGAAATTAAGATATTGAAAGTTTTCGGGTAAAATCGGTTTTCGGGCTAGCACCGAAGTACTTGACTTCTGGGTTGGTAGTCTACCAAAATATCGAAGTTACTGTAACAAAGGTGGTAGAATATCGAAGGAACAAGGGAAGTGATGATCACAAAAATCAAAGTCCAAATCCATAGCAAAAACGGCAACAGAGAAAAACAAAGACAAAACAAGGACGCGAGACAGCCCCAAGGTACGGAAATAACTAGATTGCTACGCCGCTGCAGTAAAGTGGGATTGCAATGTGTTACAAGGTAAATGGAAATTTAGAGGTACTACCGTATATAGGGATTTTTTCACGTGTGTCTAATTTTCGCTATGTTAGCGACCGCGAAATTTAGCCTCAGCGTAAATTTCACTACCCATTCAAATGCATAAGATAAAGTATAAATACGCGAACAATGAACACGGCGAATAATTAACTGCACTGTTTTACATTGAAATCGCGAACAAAAGCCGACGCGAAAATAACCCGATATACGGTATTGTATTGCAGTATGCATTAAGTCGATAAAGTCCCATAACTCCCCAAAAAATCAAAATCAAAATGGCGGCATAATCTGATCAAGTACATATGATGGCAAACGATCAAACAAAATTTCAGCAAAATCCGTTCAGAGGTTTCTGAGGAGTTGCGTCCTCAGAGTGGACCTAAAGTTTTCCTATGGTGTAGTATGCATTAAGTCGATAAAGTCCCATAACTCAGTAAAAACGGAGGCATAATATGATCAAGTACATATGGTGGCAAATGCTCAAACAAAATTTCAGCACAATCCGTTCAGTGGTTTCCGAGTAGTTGCGCCCACAAAGTGTTCCTAAGCTGTAGTATGCATTAGTTCGATAAAGTTCCATAACTCCTTTAAAATTGTCAAATCAAAAAGGCAGCATGATATAATCACCTACAGTTGGTGACAAACAATCACACAAAATTTCAGCAAAATCTGCCCAGTGGTGTAAGAGTAGTTGCGCCCACAAAAAAAAACGTGACACACGGACGCGAGGACACATGGACGCAGACCATTACTATGTCCCTCCGTCGTGTTGCGGCGGGGGACAAAAAGACGACATTAAGAACTAAAGTACTCATAATGTGAACAGTCCCATGAAAACCAAGAGTGACATCAGGTGCTCCGGAAGGGTAAGCACGACCTGCCCCGCTAAGTGGCACCCGTAACACTATCAGTGAGTCATTCCAGGGTTTAGTCAAAACCGGTTATGTCAAATTCGTGAGGACGTGAAATCTAGCTGAAATGTCCGTTTTCATTTGGGACACCTACACTTCATATTTGTCAATGATGTCATGACTACGGCCATAGGAGTAAACCCCGGACTTAGCGGTTTTGGCGACAGTGTTTTTGCTCTATTAAAAAAATCAATGTACAAACTACATGCTCGACAGTAACGAATCAACTGTGAAATGTACACTCCAGTCTTGAGAGGTAGGTAAATTGCTGCTCAGAAAGGGAACGTTCACGAAACGATTGGGAAGTTTTTAGTGCAGAAACATTGATGTATCAAATCAGAAATTACTATTTTCAATTTATTGTGTGGCAGAGAAGTATAAAGAGTAGAAAAATCTAATGTTTGCATGCTATTGCCATGGGTGAGACTGCTAGTGGAAAGATGTTCAAAGAGATCTGTAGTATTTTATAAATCCACATCTGATTGACGTCGCTCGTTGAGTAGACTTTATCACCAGTACTTTTTTCTCTCAAGTAGTAAAGAGCTTAGAAAAAAAGCTTAGTGGTGCATCTGGAAGACCCCGCAATGAATCTCTGTTTGTTCGGATTCTTATGAAGTTTAGGGACCCAGTATATGTAAGGAAGTTGATTGTTTTCATCATCCGCTTTGATTCCAAAGGATGCTAGGACAGAGGTGTGATTTTAAATATTAGTAAGATGGTTTGAAAAATTCTCATATAGCGACCCCGAGTTATCAATCAAGGTATGACTCAAGACATGTAAAGTTGATGCTTAAATATCTGAACTTCTTTATTTGAAATGGTGCATTAACTATTGTATAATGAAAATAATCCTTGTAGCAGAAATTGATTCATGCGAATGCAAAGAACAACAAAGTTGTCCACAGCCTTTCAACCTAATGCAACAAATTTGTGTTGTCAGGTAAAGTCATGCATAGCAACGACACCCTCATCAGTATACTTTTTTATGAGAATTAATGTCATCGTGATACCGGCATTTTACCAATTTTTCGCCTCGTTCAAAAATTTGTGAAAATGCTACAGTAGTATGAAGCCAGGTTTGTTGTGTTTGGGACGACCAGTTGATTCTGATGGAGAGAGGCTAACAAATTCTGTAGAACCGTAATGTTTATTTACGAAAATTTGCGGGTCAATTTGCAATTATGTATATTATTAGAGAAAGATTAGTTATTTTTCACCATACTGTAGAATCTGGCGGTCAGAACATTTATTATTTTTATTATTTTCAATGAGGTTTAGGCTAGAATATATTTTCTATATTAATTTCCAACCAAAGATTATTCGGGACAGAATATTTATTTAGAAAACTGCCAGACACCAATATCAGAATCAAAGGGTCATTTCCTTATTAGATGACCTGATATTATATGTTATTCGGGAATCTTCACAGGGGATATGGATACTGGTTCATATTCTCCGTCTGTATTTATATCCACTGAGCCGTCAGACGGGGGATATATTGCACAGACAGGGAATGGGAACCCGAATCCCTTGTGAAGCCACGAACTAAGTAAGTTTTATATTCTTCTAGAAGTACTATTTTTTTTATTAAAAGTGATGGATACGGTCTCATATCCACTGTCAAGGTAGCCAATCAAATTGCAGGATTTACCTAGATATTTCACTTCAGCAGAATATGTACGGATTCTTCATATGTAGCTTAGGTATAACCTCTGGTACCATGAATTCGTGGTTGTCATTGCATTTATGGACCCGGATTCGTTGCTTACATGCAATCTTCATTAATAAGCCTGTTAACCGACATTCTTATGAATAGCTAATAATAAATACGAGTATTTAAATTGTACTATATTTCATTCTTTCTTCCGTAGTGCGACAGTGTTTTATCAGCAGACTAGATTCCTTGAGCTAGCCGGCAGTTTAGCGGCGAGCACTCTTTGACCCTTCTTTCAAAATTACGTTTTGTCTTATGCTTTTTCTGTTCCAAGATAGTGGTCATTGAGTTAGTAGTCTACCCTTATTGGGTTTTATTCGCGTGTTTATGATACTATAGGGAAACGGGATAGATAAAGGGGAGGTTTGGGTACCCATAAACCGGTTTAACCCTACCACTGGCTTTTGCTGGTGCCGGTACCAAGTCCGGCTATCCCGAGTTCCTATCGTTATTTATGTTTGTCTCTTGTTTTCATTATTGTTTTTCTGGTGCAGTTTACTTGTAAATTGTGGCATGTGATTGTAGTTCCTGGCCATTGTAGGTTTTTGCTGGTTTCCTGTTTTTGTAATTTCCTAGTAATTCGAGATAACTGTATTTATGAGAAACCACAAAATATTAAATTTTTATACTTATTCTATATTTACGGAACTTAAATAGGGCTTGTCGCTTATTAATCACGGATTTGTAAATCTGTAACGGATTCAGGTTATATAGTCAAGGTTGGGAAACAAAAACGAGGGAGGAAAAATATTCCCCGACTTGTGGAATAATTTTATGACAGTTGTATTTTCAGTAGTAAAGTCATATAAAGCGATATTTGCCCCAACTAAATTTAAAAAACTAGAGTAATGACTGTCGGAAACGACATTGAAAACCCGCACCCCCTGTTTGACACAAAAAAATAGCTATAGACCCTGGGTATAATTTTTCTTAACATTTTTTGACTATTGACAGTCACTATTTTTACCATAAGGAATTAAAGAATATATGGTTGTTAGACAGAATTCCCAAAAATAAGCAGTCTTTGAGACTTTCAGGAATTTTACCAAACTTGGAATCAAATATTTTGGAAATCAGATTGGTGAAATGTTTCTTCTAATTCTAAAGAAAATTTAAATTATGGTTTCAATGTAGAATTCCAAAAAATATTGGTCTTTGACAATTTCAGGAAATTTACCAAATTTGGAATCAATTATCTTGGAAATCCAATTGGTGAAAATGATTGACCTTATCAAAACAAATGCTAAAAGTATGATTAATAGGAAGAATTCCAAAAAATAAGTGGTCTTTGAGACTTTCAGGTAATTTACGAAAATTGGAATCGAAGAATTTTGAAATCCAATTGTTCAAAATGACTGTCCTAATTGAAACTGATCCTAAAAATATAGTGGATAGGTAGAATTTCAAAAAATAAGTGGTCTTTGAGACTTTCAGGAAATTTACCAAAAATGGAATCAAATAATTTTGGAAATCCAATTGGTGAAATGATTGCCCTAATAAAAACATATCCTAATAGTATGGTTACTGGGTAGAATTCCAAAAAATAAGTGGTCTTTGAGACTTTCAGGAATTTTAACAAAATTGGAATCAAGAATTTTTGAAATTCAATTGTTAAAAATGATTGTCCTAAACGAAACTAATCCTTTAAATATAGTTGATCGGTAGAATTCCAAAAAATAGTGGTCTTTGACACTTTCAGGAAATTAACCAAAATTGGAATCAAATATTTTACAAATTCAATTGGTGAAAATGATTGCCCTAATGGAAACAAATCCTAACAGTATGGTTGCTAGGTAGAATTCCAAAAAATATGTGGTCTTTGACACTTTCAGGAAATTTACCAAAATTGGAATCAAATATTTTGGAAATCCAATTGGTGAAAATGAGTAACCTTATCAAAACAAATGCTAAAAGATGGTCAATGGCCAGTGCGCAACAGATTTAATTGCCCCCTTTATTTTGATCATGCTTGGCACATTAGAGAATCACCAGATATTGGACACCTACAATGGCACAAAGCAGGAAACAACATGTTAGTCTCATTTTGCCTTAATGTTTGGTAGACAGCAATGCTTACTAATATACATTGCTTTCAGCCAAGACTTTGTCAAGATCGAAAAGGTTACATCAAATATGTAGAAAATATGAAAAAAGAGAATGAAAACATACACAAGCTTGCAGCAAACTGAGCAAAGACTGCACAGTGTTGACATAAGACAGGATATGATACTTAAGCCTGTGGTGCCATTCTTTACCCTGGCTTCAAAGTTTTGGTAAAGGTACTCAGGTTTGATGGCAAGCACAAGATCATAGATGGATGAGAAGATAATTAAGTCCTTTGTTTTATTGGGAAAACCAAATGTGTATGCTTATGTAGTAAGAAAGGTAATAAGTGAAGGACGCAAGTGGACATTACATCAAAATGTACTCTTGCCAATTTGTTCTGTCTCCATTGATGAAGAGAAGGGACCAGAAAACACTCCAAAACCCAGATTACGACCAATGGAAACACATGCAGATATGTAATGAGTGCGCAGAGTGTTGTGAAAAAACACTGACACAGAGAGTGATGATGATGAATATGTGGTTTATTATGTGCATGAGACTCCTGTTGATGCTGAAAAATGACCAATATGTTTGCTGATACTTTTGATGATCACTAGGGTTTAGTTGATATTATCCATTATGCTGCTGATGAAGATCAAAACCAGATCATGGGACATGACGCTAGATAAGAGAAAGAATCTCCTCCTTCTGGATATGTAAAGATTATTAAACAACTGAACACAACAAAGTGGCAAAACATGATGAAACTGATACTGCTACTAAAACTGAAAAATTTTCCTGGGGTAAATGATGACAAGGAATTAAAACTTGTCCAACGCCCGAATAGGACAACACCAGTAGTACCCCAAAAGTGTATATAACAGTAATTCTTAACTTATTGTTTATAACCATAACCCTTATGCATATAATCGTAACCNTTTCCTGCCCCTACCCATTTCTCCAATTTTCCAGTGGCAGTCAAAAGTCGTTGCCCAGGTTGTCCCTTCCACCTTTATTTCTTTCTTCTGATACTTTCAATTTTTTGAATTGATTAACTTGTTCTCGTCCTGATATAGCTGAAATATTGCTCATTGGACGTTCAACTCTAACTAATCAATCAACCCTTATGTAAATAATCCTCAACCTAATGTATATAACTCTAATCCTTATGTATAACCCTCTAACCCTAATGTATATAACACTAAACCTTATGTAAAACCCTAATCCTAATATATATAACTCTTACCTATATTTAAATAACAGTAATCCTAACTCTTATGTAAACAACCCTTATGTATATAACCAGTAACCCTTATGCATACAACCCTAACCCTTATGTAGATAACCCTTATGTATATAATCCTAACCCTAATGTGTATAACCATAACCCTTATGCATATAATCGTAACCCTAATCTATATAACAGTAATCTTTATGTATATAACCCTAACTCTTATGTATAACACTAACCCTAATGTATAACCCTAACCCTTATGTATAGCCTTTATTTATACTTACCTTTATTTATACGTATATAACCCTTCCCCTAATGAATATAACCCTAACCCTTATGTATAACCCTTACCTTTATTTATATAACACTTACCCTTATGTATAACCCTAACCCTAATGTATATAACCCTTCCCCTAATGTGTATAACCCTTACCCTTATGTATAACCCTTACCTTTATTTATATTACAGTAACCCTTATGTATATAACACTAACCCTAATGTATATAACCATAACGCTATTGTATATAACAGTAACCCTAATGCATATAACACTAACCCTTATGCATAACCCTAACCCTATCTATTACCTAACCCTAACCCTAATGTATATAACTCTTATGTATATAACCCTAACCCTAATGTATATAACTCTAATCCTTATGTATAACCCTCAACCTAATGTATATAACACTAAACCTTATGTAATAACAGTAACCCTTTCGTATATAATAGTAACCTTTATGTATATAACTCTAGCCCTTATGTATAACCCTTACCCTTATCTATAAAACACTAACCTTTATGTAATAACAGTAACCCTAATCTATATAATAGTAATCTTTATGTATATAACCCTAACTCTTATGTATAACTCTAACCCTTATTTATAACTCTAACCCTTATGTATATAACAGTAAACCCTTATGTAAATAATCCTCAACCTAATGCATATAACACTAACCCTTATGTTTATAACTATAACCCTTATGTATAACCCTAACCCTAATGTATATAACTCTAATCCTTATGTATAACCCTCAAACTAATGTATATAACACTAAACCTTATGTAATAACAGTAACCCTTATGTATAATGTATAACCCTAACCCTAATGTATATAACACTAACCTTTACGTATATAATCCTAACGCTATTGTATATAACAGTAACCTTTATGTATATAACCCTAACCCTATGTAACACTAACCCTAACCTTCACTTCAAACATTAACTCTAACCCTTATGTATATAACAGTAATTCTTAACTTATTGTTTATAACCATAACCCTTATGTATAACCCTTACCCTTATCAGATCTGTTACCCTAACTATACTGATGGATACTTCATTGAAAACACATAATGAAACATCAATGGTATTGATATGAACATAACGTTATCCATAACTATGAACTTAAAATAGCAAAACACAATGATATGAACAACAAATACAAATAAAAAAGACTGCACATCAACATGAAGTGACACAACATATGAAAACAAATTGGCACTGGAGACAAAATGAACTAAATATAAAAGTATCAACGATAAAAGATTACTTGAATTGTAACAACATATGAAAACACACTAATATAAACAGAAACGTTTATATATCAACATAAAGTAATACAAACTATGAACACAAATTGATATTGAAACAATATGAACAACACATACAAGCATCGATGTTAAAACATTAACCTGAAATGATACAACATATGAATGTAAACACCATATACGAACAGAAACATTGAAGCAATAACCTTACGTGACACAAACATGTGAACATTGATACGAATATTAACACCAAATCATACACCTAACGTTAAGTATGACTATAAAGTGATATAAAACATATGAACATTAACACTGATGTGAACCAAAAAATATAAACATAACGTCAGCTATGACTATCAACTGACATAAACTATGAACACAAATAGATATTGAAACAATATGAACTACAAATACAAACATAAGGATGAATATGAAGTGATACAACATGAAATTGAACACAAACACAACAGAACATGACAACTTAACAATATTAATGTAAGCTAAACAAAGAAATAATGTCAACTATGACAACGAATTGACACAGGACATGTAAACATATGAACATTAACACGAATGTGAACACCAAATCATAAGCATACAGTTAACTACGACTATAAAGTGATATTAAAACATGTAAACATATGAATATTAACACGAATGTTAACACCAAATCAGAAGTAAAACGCCAGTTATAACTATGAACTGACATTAACTATGAAAATAAATTGATATTAAGGACAATATGAACAATACATACAAGCATAAATGGTTAAAGATCAACATGAAGTGATA
>MJUU01023595.1:0-20773 GCA_002080025.1 Modiolus philippinarum
ATAAGCTAATATCAGTTTGCATAATTTCCTTGATATGAACACCTACGCCTGTCGCGTATCTGAAAAATTTACAAATCATTCAAAAGAAACAAATATTTTATTGTCAATCAAGAAGATGAATATTCACTATAATTTAGATTCAGTGACTTCAATGATTACAGTGGATTATTTTGATATAGACAAACATGATTAAGAAGAAGCCATAGAACAAATATAAAGTCTAGTGCAGTCCAAAGTAATGCTATTCGAGAAGCAAAGGATCAAAACTTATATTGTTATATTTTGATAATCTACCATGAATATGCCATCTTGATAGATGATCAACTAATTTTTTTCTGTGCCAATGATGTGCTTAACTCCAATTTCAAATTCACAAGTTGCCAAAATGTAACATACTTCATGTAGACAATTTTGCATAAAAATGTCTTGAAGAACCCGAATTAATGACTTACTGATGCCTCATTATTGGAGTAAATGGGTATTCTTTTACCCTTATAACTCTTACCCCATGATTTGACTGCAACAACAATAGCTAAAAGTTCCAGACAATTTACATGTAAATTATTGTCAACAATAAAGAGAGGGATCAAAGAATGACAATATTGGTTTGAAGAAATAGCACAATAACCATCTAAATAAGCATCGCTCGAAAAAACCCGTCCGGAGAAGACCATTCTTCAAGATACATAATTGAAACACCATTGTAATCAGGTAAAAATCGGTACAACCAAACTTTACCTTCTTTCACCTCACTAGGAATTTTTCTAAAAATTTTGTGTCCAATGCACACGGCGTTTGTAGGGAATTCTCGTCGTAACCAATTAGATAACAAATTATCTTCCAGGCCGAACACAAGAAGACACAAAATGAAACTTTCCGAATAAGGACTGAAGATCTCTTAAAGAAACCTTCTTTTTTCGTAACCAAGCCTTAACTAATAATCTGATGGTATAGTACCCATGATATTAAATAAAAGTTTTACATGCCTTAGTCCATCCTTTAACTTTACTATTCAATCAGTCCTTGCAGTGTGGAAGATAACCCTATATTTGGAAATGTTCACATGTTACCCCAATATATAAAAATAAAGGAACTGCATCAGAGGTTTCAAATTTTAGACCTATTTCACTGACTTGTGTTAGTGATGGAAAAAAATCATAGTTAAACATATGCATAACAAATTGCAGGAAATTGGAATAAATGGAAAACTTTATAACTGGATTAAAGATTACTTAGATGAACGCAAACAAAAAGTAGTCTTGGATGGATTTTGTTCTGGGTGGGAAGATATTGATGCCGGGGTACCTCAAGGCTTTTTTATTTCTTATATATATTAATAACATAGTTGATGGTCTTAATTGTCATATCAAACTATTTGCAGATGATACAACTTTATTCGTTATTATAGATGAGCAAAATTATATTCAGGCTGCTGATTATCTAACAGCTGATCTTGAGCATATACATAACTGGTCCCAACAATGGGCAGTGAATTTTAATCCATCAAAGACTGAATCTGTTTTATTTACAAGGAGAAATCCTTATAATATCCCACTTTATTTTGGAGATTCAGCCGATCAAGTAAATGATGTACAAACTCATACCCACTTAGGTTTAGATTTCAAAGGTAATTGTAAGTGGAATGATCAAATTGACAAAATTTATAAAAAGGCATGTGAACGACTAAATATTCTTAGAATGTTGAAATATCGGGTGACTCGAAAAGCTCTTATAAATTTATACTTTTCTTTTATTCGTCCAATTTTGGAATATGCCGATACTGTATGGGATAATTGTACTATGTATCAGGCAAATTTACTTGAGAGTGTACAAGTCGAGGCAGGTAGAATAATTACTGGTCTTCGTATTAATTCGTCAAAATCTAAACTGTATGAGGAACTAGGATGGGAACCGCTTTATAAAAGGAGAGAAAAACACAAGCTTATTCTCATGTATCAGATATTAAATAGTCATTCTCCTCCCCATTTACATGAACTTGTGCAACCATATGCTGTAAATGTACATGAATATAATCTACATCAAAATATATCAAATAATAATCTCCGGGCCCCCTTTTGTAATACATCAGTATTCTATAATAGTTTTCTCCCTAGTACTATACGTGTATGGAATTTTTTACCTGAAGCTGTCAAGTCCTGTCAGTCCATTCCTTCATTTAAGAGAAGTTTTAACTCTGATCTTAGTAAGTCACCCGAATATTTTAATATTGGAAACAGAAAAGAAAACATAATATATTGCCAGCTAAGAAATAAGGCTCATTTCTTGTCTGACAATCCATTCTGTCCACACTGCAGAGACACGGTTGAAGATAATTATCACTTTTTTATTTCCTGCCCTATTCATGCAACTGTAAAAATACCATTGCAATTTGCTTGCAACGAACTCAACATTGATTTTTGCATCCAAAACATTTTATATGGGAATGAATTATTAAATTATAAGCAGAATGAAACATTAGTTTTTGCTGTCCATTCATTTAATTGGTTTAATACAATGTTTTCTAATTTTGAATAAACACTGTAGTAATGGACTGATTTAGTACCCATTCTTATTTTATTTTCTTATTTCTATTTTATTCATTTACATAAGTTGTCGAAATGCGCATATGCAGAATTTGAATTCACAGTAACTTCGGTATTTAGTTATTAGTATTATATTTGCATACTCAGAAAATACTTTTCACCTCTATTTATTGATTTGAAAGTTTTTTCATTTGCTAATTTTTCATCCTTGTTCTTTTTTTTTTTACAAAAATTAAAATGATAAATACTTATTAATGAAATATAACCCATTCTATTTATTTATTAATATTCATTATTATACAACTTTAACAAATTTGGAAAAACCTTCTGAATGGGTACACTATTTAATTTGACATCTTTGGCAACTGATTTAAGTATCTAGACAAATAGTTAAAAGATCAATTATACAAATAAGTTCATAATCTATTTATTCTAGTAAATAAAATTTTATGAAGGGGCAAAAATTATAATTACAATATATGTATTAATATTTCCAATGTATAAATTATTTTGAATTATGTCCCTTTGACTGTATATTAATGTTATGTTGCCTTTGTAAGGAGAGGATGTATATAAGTTTCGGCCTGCTATCCAATCCTATTCATATTATTTGAAAAAAATATATCTAAATTAAGTAAGTAAAGGGTATGTTACCCATAACTTGAAGTGTTCACTGCAGAAGTTTTACGGTCGACATTACGATCTTGTGGACCGTAATGGGATATTTGTTTCCCAGAGGACAATTAACAGATCTTTCCCTTTAAAACTGAAGTATGTTTTCCCTTTACCGGATTTGAATTTGCCACCGGAGTTACTTTAAACTTATTTTATTGTTCAAAAGAATAACAATTGGATGAGTGAGACACAAGTAATATAACTTAGAGTTGTCTTCTCCTAACATACCACCGGAGTTGACATGTTCAACACACGGGCTTACTCTACCAATGCACCTTATCACACACATGGTTTTTTGGGGGGGCCCGGGTTGGTCATCTTTGTATGTTTATGTGTGTCTTCATTTTCCTTTCTGTCCCGTATTCATGTGGTGTACTTGTTTATTGGCGTTTCCTATGTTGCAGTTGTCCTTTGATTGTTCGTTTTTTGACTGACGTTTCAGTTCTCACTTACTTTGAAGTTTGTCCTTTAATTAAGAAATATAGAAGGAATCTTTATACTGCCTGGTTGTGCTTCTCCACACAGTTTGCATACCTTTGTTCCCAACCATGTTCCGTATTATGACTTGAATATCCCGTTTGAACACTGCAGACTCCTTTTTTCTACATGGTAAGTATTGACTTAAGAAAATTTATGATAAATGTCCTACCAAACATCAAAAATCGCTGATAATTAAGACATAATAATTATTACTAATTAATTTAAGTGTATTTGAGTTCATATGTTTAAAACTGCCATTTCAATATGAATGACACAAGTATGACAATATGACCTAAACTAGGCCAATATGGATTTTTCCATATTGGCCTACTCCAATATGGGGTTTATCATAACTCCTCTTGATTTATCGTCTCTGGTTATGAAAACATTGAAATAAGCCAGTAGTGCGTAAATTGTCGTCTGCTGTCGTGCTTTGACAGGACGCAATGTTTTTTTTTTTTTCAAAATAAAAAGTAAAGATATAATGGAAAGCAATTGATATAATTAATGGAAATGAAGTTATCAATAAAGGTATCATTGTGTAATGCTTTTCATATTGGCATAGTTATAGATCCCCGGTAAGTCACACTGACCTTCGGCTTGCGCCTCAGGCAAATATGGCTTACCTCGGATCTATAACAATGCCAATATGAAAACCATTTCGCAATAATACTATAATATTTGGCAACATTTAAACAGATAATAAAAAGTTTCTAAACAAAAGATGCTTACGAATTGAAAAAAAAAGTTCAATATGGAAAAGGGCTAAACACTGATCAAAAGGTAAAGAAATCGATTGTCAATTTATTGAACTGATGATTAAGAAATTAAGTGCGAAAAATTAACAAGGAAATAAAGTGTGTAAAAATGAAACGTCTCTTATTAACGACTTATCAAAAACAATAAAGATACCATGTATTCATTATAGCATTGTGTAGTATCCAATTGGCATCATTGAAAATTGGAAACTATGCTGCTTCAGCAGTAATAGTAATCTTAAGCTCAAAATTACTGTCACTGATATATGAAAAAATATAACAAATGACCCTAAAGTTGTAATTTAGACAACTATCTTGTTGACTACTAATAAGCTAATTCCCAATGTCAACGCACAAAATTAAATGAAAAAAAAAATTATAATATACATATGAAAGTCATCCTTTCGATCGTTTTCTGTATTACAAAGTAACCTGTATAAATTGTGGGTTCTGTTTGCATTTATCGAATCAGTTGTCTGATTTCAGAATAAAACATATATAATTTTCTATGCAACAGTTCTTTTGGATGACTACGAATCTTTGTCGTGTGTAGATTTTCATGGTTTTTGAGTTTCAGCTCCATAAGATTGTTATACAAATTTACTGTTATTTGGTCTTCCAGATGTTTTGATTTGATCTGCACATTAGAGACATTAATTGTCGAAATGGCTACATGCAGAAACGAAAAGTACAGTGACTTAGGCACTTATTATTTAAAGAGACAATAAAAAGTACTTGAGTAAGAATTACATACGAATCAAAAAAGATGTACAACATGGCAAATCAAAAGATAAGTAAATCGATTGACAATTTAATGAACTGACAGTTAAGAAATAAAGTGTAAAAACTGACACGCCTCTGATTAACGACTTACCAAAATTTTCACCAAACCATTTATTGATTGTAGCTTTGTCTAGTGCCCAATTAACATCACTTAAATTTAAAATTATGCAGGTAACTCTAATGTTAAACTCAAAATTAATGTCCAAAAGATAATGTTCGACTCTGAAATCAACTTTAGACATATCCACTTTTCTCCACCCCTTGCCTTTGTTGACCGATAATTTGGATATTGGCTGTGTCAAAGCAGAAAACTTTTACACAAACATTGAACAAGACGGAACAGAGACAGGTAAAAAAATACGGTTCTAATACGGGACTCTTGAGGAAGAGAGTTCTTGTGTGTTTGAATTTGAAATGAATTCTACAGTACTAGTCAAGTGGGACAGCATTGAAAATGCTGACATGTCTACAAAACACAATTTATTATTCATTAATGTAAAAGATGGGATGAAAGGAAACATTAATAATGGCTGAATATTACAGCCATATGCCACAAACTGCCAGAGACACATACAAGACAAAAGACAAACGTAAACAACGATAGGAACTCGGGACAGCTGGACGTGGTACCGGATTATAACAGTATTGTAAGAAGTCGAAATTCAAAACAGAAAAAGACAAATTAATTGGGCCCGGGTTGGTCATCTTTGTAAGTGTATGTGTGTCTTTATTTTTCTTTTCTGTCCTGTATTCATTTGGTGTCCTTGTTTATTGGTGTTTCCTGTGTTGCCGTTGTCCTTGGATTGTTCCGTTTTTTTGACTGACGTTTCAGTTCTCACTTACTACTTACTTTGAAGTCTGTCGTTTCAATCAAAAAATATAGAAGGAATCTTTAAACTGCCTGGTTGTGCTTCTCCTAACAGTTTGCATAATATTGTTCCCAACCATGCTTCCGTATTATGACTTGACTATCCCGTTTGATTTTTACCTGGTAAGTATGGGCTTAAGAAAACTTATGATAAATGGACGAAAGCCGGAAGGGGACTTCCGAGTTCAGACTTCTGACTTCTTAATTCTTATTTCCAACTTCTTACTCCTTACTTCTTAGTTCGATGTTGCAATTCGGAAAGGTAGTCTTTCCGAATTTCAACATCGACTTTGGCATTTACTTTTGTCAATTGTCAGAACTAAGATTTCATAGTTTATGACTAATGGCAAAAGCAATAAAAATGATAGACTGAATGGGGATTAACGTCCTACTTTCAATATTTCAGCCAAAATCCAAGACGAGAACAGGTTTATAAAACATGATTATTTGGGAAAGGGAAAAACACTGGGAGGGGAGAATTCTGATTGCCATGGGTAAAAGAGGATTAAGGGGAGTGAGCCTTGCAACCGGTTATCTTCAGACTAAAGGACTGTTGCAAGGATTCTCAACCGTGAACGGTCTTGTATTTTATATGTTATAAGCGATGTGTTTTATTTGTATTATGTCTGATAAAAATAACGGATAAAGGTATTACTTATTCAATTTTCTACACAAAAAAATTGCAGATACAGCAAATCGTGTTCAACTTAGCATTAGCAACACACACAAACACCCTTAAAAGTTGTTGAGTAATACTCTTTTACACCCCTTGAAGACGATTTAGCTTGTATTGTAAAGCTCTTTTGATTTGGGCAGGTATGATAACAAAGTTATAGATGCTTGGGAACGTACACGCTTGCTGGATTTAAACACATACCCCTGTCAGACATCGTAGTGTTAAGTCAACTGCTGTAATCATACCTTTAAAAGAAACTACATTTATTTTAGAATTACCATGAACCGAAGTCCACAAACTCTGTCAGAGTCTTATAGTTCACTTTATTTTGAAGCACGTATTCATTAAAAATAAAGGAAGTGCGCAGATGGAACTCAAACGATGTAATTAAAAGTCATCCTAGTATTTTTCGATTGTTTTGTTTTGTTTTGTTTATTTTATTCATACTTTTTTGTTTTGTTATTGTTTTTAGTTTTTTAATATTTATTTAGGCAGTTTCGTACTTCTGGGCATATGGTATGTATAATTTTTACATTCTCTATACAATTTTCCCAATTCAGCTGTAAAATCTGTCCCATCCTGGAATATAAAGACTTGCAATTGGTATGAACGATACATTTTAATTATCAAAGTTTGGTGCTCATTCCATGCTCTACATGCTGTCATAGATCTTCCAAATTCTTTCTCACTAATTACTTCTAACTTTTTATTTCTTACTTCTAACTTCTCTCTGCTAACTTCTAACTTCTTACTTCTAACTTCTAACTTCTTACTTCTTACATCTAACTTCTTACTTCTAACTTCTTGCTTCCAAGTACCAACCTGGACAGGCAAAGGACATTCAACCCGGTATTTCTTTGATTATAAGTAAAACTTTCCATTCCAGTGATCCTAGCTTAATAGGACTTTGCGAAAGCAAGAAAAATTGACCAACCGATTAAATGGTGTCTAACGTCCAATTAGCAATATTTCAACTTTAATTCAAGACGAGAACAGATTTTTGAAAGCAAAATCAATCTGGAAAAATGGAAAACGCGGGGGGGGGGGGGGTAATTGTTTTTATGTACCGGCAATAAGCGTTATGTTTTAATTGTATTATGGGGGTTCCTCAACTGACCCTAATAACACATAATCCACCTTATAAAGCTGTAAATCAGGTATCAGGCTGAACGTTTTTTTTTGCATCTATCAATTCCGCCTATTTTAGGAGTATTTTTCACGATTCAAGCTCCCCAAAAGGCATTTTCACGACCCACGCTTAGATCCCTTCAGGACACCCTATTATACCTAACACAATAACAGTCAAAGGTATGCGTTTTAAAACATAAACTTATTTAATGTTCATGAAAAAAAAATGAATAAGTTTCAGATAGAGCAAATCGTGTTCAACTTAGCAATAGCCCCCTCTTAAATAATGGCTGATTGAGTTGTTTGGTAATACTGTTTTACACCCCTTCAAGACGATTTAGCTTGTATTGTAAAGCTCATTTTATGTAGGCAGGTATGATAACATATTAAGGGAAGAAAGTCCTGAGTTAGAGCGGATGCTTGGGAGCGTACACGCTTGCTAGATGTAAACACATTGCGGTGTCAGACATTATAGTGTTAAGTCAGCTGTTCTGATCATCTCAGTCACTTAAACCTTTGACAAAAACATTTATTATGCAAGCTGAATATCTACAATTTGTTATTGAAAATTTAATAAGTTTATATTGCTAAATGCAAACCTTTACCCACTATTTTTATTAGACATAATGCAAATAAAACACATCGCTTATTACATACAAAAATACAAGACCGTTCACGTTAAGGAATCCTCGCAACAGTCCCGTAGTATGCAGGTAACGGATTGCAAGGTTGACTCCCCCTTCATCATTAATCTAATCACGTTGATAAATCTGTTTCTCGTCTTGGATTTTGCCTGAAATGTTGAAATTAGGACGTTCAACACCATTCGATCCATCAATCAATTTTTATTGCCTTTGCATATTAGTCATAAACTAGAGGAATAATATAGTGAAACTTCAATCATAACATTGACAATATAAATACCGAAGTCAGTGTTGCGTAGACTTTCCGGATTGCAACATCGAATTAAGAAGTAAGTAGTTAGAAGTTAGAATAAGAATTAAGAAGTAAGAAGTTAGAAGTAAGAAGTAAGAAGTTAGAAGTAAGAAGTTAGATGTAAGAAGTACTAGAAGATGGAAATATTTTGAAATATGTTAATATAACAACATGTGAAGCAGGGAATGAGCTCCAAACTCTGATCATTAAAACTGTATCGTTCATCCCTTGAAAATAAACAATTGCAAGTCGTCATATTCTAGAAGATTTAAGGATGTATTGACACCGCTCTGAGTTAAAGTCCAGCAAATGTGTACGTATCCATGCATCCACTTCCTTGATTTTCTGGACTGGGTGATAAGATTTTCCTCCCAATCTTATCACTCTTATCTTGATGAACTAAGTTCCACCATACAACCTATATCGTCTCGAAGGGGGTGTATAAAACTAAATCAATCTTTTCCGATTGCAAGAATTTATCTTCCAAGAACTATTGCAAAATTTAACACGATTTCCTACATATAAAGTTTTCTGTCAATAAAAATAAATTCACAGTAAGTTCGGTATTTAGTTATTTGAATCAGTTTATTTTTCAAAATGCACACCCCAAACTGTTGTTATCTAAGACATAAAAGGGGGTCTTGAAGGTGTCCCGGCCTTTTTTGAGCGGGAATCGTGAAAAAATATCCCTTTATAATAGGCATAGAATTTTTAACGTGACAGCCACAAATTTATAAGATCGACGACATGCACGATGGGTTCTTCATGGGACAAAGATAATACAAAAATACAAGACCCTTGACGCCCAAGAAGTAGGTTACCGGAGGTAAGTCTTACCCCTGCCCCTCAACCCCTTTATCCAGTGGTATTCAAATTACTCCCTCCCTAGTGTTTCTCTGTTCCCAAATTGATGGTAATCGTCTTGAATTATAGTTCAAATATTGCTAGTAGAAGGTCTAACAAAATTTAAGTTATCAATCAATTTTTATTGATTTCGCGATAGGTCATAAATGATCATAAATTATGAAACTTTCAATCCTAACAAATCTGACAAAATAAAAACCGAAGTCGATGTTGCAATCCGGAAAGGCTACCTTTCCGGATCGCAACATCGAAGTAAGAAGTTAGAAGTAAGAAGTGAGAAGTCAGAAGTCGGAACTCGGAAGTCTCCTTCCGGCTACGTATAAATGCCCTGCAAAAACCAAAAGTCGCAGCTAATTAAGACATTATGGAGAAATTGTCATACTTTCAAATTTTGGCATTTTTTGTAATTTCGAAATGTAATGCTGACCATCTGTTTAAAGCGCCCACATCTCAATATTTTATAATGCCAAGTTTTCTTACAATCGACTTGATGAGTGCCCTGTGTTTGTCTTTTAGCTTAAGACACTTGTGCTTTTGTCGGGCAACGGATGACAGTGATTACAAGAGCAATTTGCCAATTTAATTAAAGTTTGTTGACAATCCCGCATCCATGACCAGAAAAAAATGGATGTAAACAGATGCTAGGGACAGTCTTTAACTTACTGTGAGGTATGAGCAAAGATCACTGTTGAAGGCCTCATTGTGATTTCAAGATGAAGAACAACAGTAAAAGCGTTGTCCCTTTGCTTGTTTTTACCATGTATATGAAGAGACTTTTTCACATGTACTCCATATCCTTTCTTTACCATAAATAATTAATATTTGGCAACATTAAAACAGAAAATAGAAAGTACCTGAACAATAGATGCCGAATTGAATTACGAATTGCAAAATAAGTTCAATATGGAAAAGGGCTAAACACTTATGAAAAGATAAAGAAATCGATTGTCAATTTGATGAACTGATAGTTAAGAAATTAAGTGTGAAAAATTAACAAGGAAATAAAGTGTGAAAAATTGAAACGCCTCTTATAAACGGCTTACCAAAACATTAAAAACACCATGTATTGATTAAAGCGTTGCGTAGTATCCAATGATCACTGAAAATTAAACCATGGTGCTGCAGCAGTAATAATAATCTTAAGCTCAAAATTACTGTCAATGAATTATGAAAAAAATATAACGGATGACCCTGAAGTGTTGACAACTAATTATCCAATTCCCAATGTCACAATACTGAGCTTCGAGATCGGTGTTATTGTGTGTCGATTGGGACAGGACTGCTAATATCGAGAATCTACAAAAATCAACCAGTTATTTATCTATTTATGACTTTCCTTCTCAGATCCTATTGGTTATTTTGCTCTCTATCACCTTTTACATATATTTTGGTTTATGGATTTCAAAATATTTTTTATTTCATCTGCATCGAAGAGACAAAATACGGCGAAATGAGCATATGCAGCATCTAAATTAACAGTAACTTCGGTGTTTAGTTATTTTTTACCACTGCTGGTGGACTGGTAGTCCCCGGGGGATTCACCAACCCAGTAGATAGTACTTCGGTGCCGACCCGAAAACGGATAAACTTTCAATATCTAAATTTTAGGAAATTTTGTAAGAACCTAAGGAGTATTTACTTCGTGCATAGCCCTGTCCTTGGATAATTTTGGCTTTTGATTTCAGATCCTATCGGTTATTTTGTTCTCTAACAGCTTTTACAAATATTTCGGTTTATGGATTTCCAAATATTTTGATTTTATCTCCACTGAAGAGACGTAAGTTGTCGAAATGCGCATATGCAGAATCTAAATTCGCAGTAACTTTGGTATTTTGTTATTTAAAGTGTTTTATATCAACCGTCAGTTGGGGCTAGTTGACTAGATTTTAATTGATCAAAGAGCAATTCACTATAACTAATCGACCGTGATGAATATCTATAATAATAATGTCACGAGTGCCGAACAACGCAGGATTAAAAGAATTTTGTCCGTTGGGTTGTTCGACACGAGTGACATTATTATTGATATTCATCACGGTTGATTAGTTATGCTTATTATTTTATAGATTATTCAGTCTATAAACAGAATTTATGAGGATTATATTTTTAATATTAATGCGCCAGGAGTTTAAATTGACGATAATATTGTGACGTCATTTCCTAGAGTGAGAATAATTGAGTGAAAATATGAGATTTATGTAATTTGGAAAACTCGATTAATCACTGCGATCTATATAATAATTACAGTTATGATTCCTCTTTTCTCGGAAGCTTTCAAGATTTCCATAAACCAAACCGCTGACTTTTGCTAGTGCTGGTACTAGACCGGCTGTCACGAGTTGCTATAGTTGTTAATTTTGTCTTTTATTTGTATTTTCTTGCGTTGTTCCTTGATAGATGGTGGCATGTAGCCGTATTTTTCAGCCATTTAAAGTGTTTCCTGTTATCCTTTTTCTTTATTTTTGATGTAATAATATCGAATATGATTGATCTTTTCAATTCCAGGCTTTAAAGATGTAAAGAAATATGCAAGGTCCAGTACAAGACCCAAGAAATTTTAAATCACAAAAGACAAAAATTTAAATCTTAAAAATTAACATGTGTCATTCATAGAGCATTGTCGCTAAAATAATTCTCCTAGGCTTCTTTACCATTTGATTGATTGATTAGTTTAGTGTTTTACGTCCAGTGAGCAATATTTCAGCTGTATCAGGACAAGAAACAAACTCAATGAATTCAAAATGATTATTAATGAAAAAAGAAAGAAACACAGGTTGAAGGGGCAACCGGAGTAACGACTTTTGATTGCCACCAGAAAAGGGGAGAATGGGTGAGGGCAGGACATTTAGCCTTGTATAGACCCCAAGTTAGTCTGCTCTCCTTATTTAAATATAAAATGGTTCTTTATACTTCATGGAGCGTGGCGATTCTCGACACAGTTTGGCTACATCTATTTGTAGAGGTTTTGTATCATGTACATTTACTCCATATTCTTTCATTGTTTTTTTCGCATTTATTTGGAAGTTAATGTTTCAGTCGTCCGGAGCTATTATCGTTGTTTATGTTTGGTTTTTTTGTCTTATTTATTTGTGTTTTTTTATGTGCAGTTCCCTGGAGGATTGGAGCATTTAATTGTAATTTTCAGCAATTGTAGATGTTTTCTGATAGTCCTTTTCATTTCGTAGTATAGCGATATGTAGTGAAAACATTTAAATTACTCCCCATTCATCAAGCCAATAACCAAAAAAGTTATATTACTATAGAAAGAAAAAAATCAGAAACGTTCATTTGAGGTTGTTGGTAAAACATTTGAAAAATAAAAAACAGAATGTAAGAAAACAAATCAAATGCATTGAAGCGAATAGAAAAATCAATGTGTTGCTGTTCTCATTGTTTAGACACAAAGGATTAAAATTGGGCGGGAAACTCCTCCAGATTTCTCATTGTTAATATTTCTAAGGGACTTCAAAACAAATAACAAAATACCAAAGTTGCTGTTAATTTATTTTCTGCATATGCGCATTTTGACAATTTATGTCTCGTCAGTGCAGATCAAACGAAAACTGATAAATAAAATAACTAAAGTGACGTTAATAGAAAAACAAAAATTCAGCCAAGGACAGAGCTTTATGCATGAGGGAGATACTCCTTTGTTTTAAACAAACTTTTGTAAAAATTAGAGTATTGCGAGTTTCAATAAAATCGGTTTTCGGATCAGCACCGAAGTACCGACTACTGGTTTAGCGAATACCCTCGGGGACTAACAGTCCAGCAGCAGAGGCATCGGCCCAGCGGTAATAAATAGCATATGCGCATTTCGACAATCAAATATGTCTCAACAGTGCAGATCAAACCAAAACATTTGGAAGTCCATTAACCGAAAAAAGCGTAAAAGCTCATAGACAACAAATAACCAAAATGATCTAAAGAGAAAAGCCAATGTTCAGCTAAGGCCAGAACTATTGCATGAGGGAGATACTCCTTTGTTTTAAACAAATTTTGTTAAATTTAGATATTGCAAGTTTCAATAAAATCGGTTTTCGGGTCAGATTCAGGCTTCATGGTGACTTCAAGATGGAGAACAACAATAAGAGCGTTGTTCCTTTGCTTGTTTTTGAGTTTGTCTCATGTACATTTACTCCATATTCTTTCATTCACCATTTACAAACGTGTAAAGCCAGAACAATATCCATATGTTTGTCGAACACTGCTCAGTCGTTTTTTTTATTAATCAATCAATAAAGACATTGCTCATTTTAAACTGAAAATCATACATTCTTAATGTTAACCAAATAAGTATTGTAAGGATACAGTTTACTGATATTTTGACAAATTTTGTCTCTTTTATATCTAGTCAGTTCATATCAGCTGATCATACATTTAGACATATTTGATTGATGATTTGATGTTTTCCTTATGTTGTATATTGTTGGCTTATGGAGACTCGTTTTGCCCAGGCTGTCAAATATTGATTAACACATAAAGTGTACGCAAAGTATTAAAATATTACAGCTATATCGTGCATTTTATACTTGCACGTTGTTACACATGTTGGAATCACTCAAGAAATTATTACACATTGCCTACAAAGCATTATATCATAGATCGGCCGTTCTGAAACTTATTTCTGCCGAAAGGGCAAGAGGTGATTCAGCCTATTTGCTTTTAAGCTTTGGTCCTATAAGTTCGGGGTATTAGTAGAGGATAAAAAAGTTAGCCGCTGTCGCCAATAACTTAGGTAGATTTTTTGTTATACGGGGTTTCATTCCGCATTCTCCAAAACCTAGGTACATTCTTTTTCTTCAGGGTTTCATTAGACCTTGACTATACTGATAACATGATAGATCGGCCGGTACGAAAAATATTTCTTTCCAAAGGCCAAGCCAGGGTGTAGCGAGTTTGCATCTAGGCTTTTGTTCTAGAACTTTTGGGAATCGGAACATTAAAAATGAGCTTGGCGCCATAAAAAACCTCTATAAATTCCTTGTGAAATGGGAATCCATAACATCCATAACTTATTTCTGTTTAAAGGATAAGCCATGGTTAAGCCAATTTCATACAAGCTTTGCCTGTAAGCATGACATTATAGATCGGCCAGTGTGAAACCTATTTTTGCCGATTGGCCAGGCAGGGATTTATCAAATTTGCATTAAGGTTTTGCTCCGATAAGTTCAAAGAGTTGGTAGTGCATAAATGAGATAAACAGATGGTCTGAAGCTTTTTTTTCTTTCCAAAGTCCAAGCCAGGGTGAAATAAATTTTCATCCAAGCTTTCGTCCTAGATCTGGTGAATTGTGACATTACAAAATGAGGGGGACACCATAAAAAACTTGATATATTACTGTTTTAAAAGGAAAATTATTACACATTGCCTACAAAGCATTATATCATAGATCGGCCGTTCTGAAACTTATTTCTGCCGAAAGGCCGAGAGGTGATTCAGCCTATTTGCATTTCAGCTTTGGTCCTATAAGTTCGGGGTATTAGTACAGGATAAAAAAGTTAGCCGCTGTCGCCAAAAACTTAGGTAGATTTTTTGTTATACGGGGTTTCATTCCGCATTCTCCAAAACCTAGGTACATTCTTTTTCTGCAGGGTTTCATTAGACCTTGACTATACTGATACCATGAGAGATCGGCCGGTACGAAAAATATTTCTTTCCAAAGGCCAAGCCAGGGTGTAGCAACTTTGTATCTAAGCTTTGGTCCTAGAAATTTGGGAATCGGAACATTATAAATATGGTGGGGGCCATAAAAAACCTCTATACATTACTTATTAAACGGGAATCCATAACAACCATAACTTATTTTTGTTTAAAGGCCAAGACATGGTTAAGCAAATTCGCATACAAGCTTTGCCTGTAATCATGACATCATAGATCGGCCAGTGTTAAACCTGTTTTTGCCGAATGGCCAGGCGGAGATTTATCAAATTTGGATCCAGGTTCTGGTCCTATAAGTTCAAAGAATTGGCAGATCATAAATGAGATAATCGTCATCAAGAATTTTGCCACAACGACCTATATACATTTCCATGTAAGAAAAGATTTCCATTTGACATGTCTTCTGTCTATTACACAATAGATCGGCCAAACTTAAACTTATCTCTGTCTGAAGTCCAAGACATAATATCGGACATTTGCATGCAGGTGTCTGCCCTATAACTTTGGGGAACTTGCAGAGTATAACTGCAATGATGACCATCAACGAATATCCGAGATACATTTCTGCTTGAACAGGGTTTCATCAGACCTTGTTTACACTGATAACATGATAGATCGGACGATTCGAAAAACATTTCTTTCTAAAATCCAAGTCAGGGTGCAGCGAGTTTGCATCTAGGCTTTTATTCTAGAACTTTTGGGAATCGGAACATTATAAAAGAGCTGGGCGCCATAAAAAACCTCTATACATTCCTTGTGAAATGGGAATCCATAACATCCATAACTTTTTTCTGTTTAAAGGACAAGCCATGGTTAAGCCAATTTGCATACAAGCTTTGCCTGTAAGCATGACATCATAGATCGGCCAGTGTTAAACCTGATTTTGCCGAATGCCCAGGCGGAGATTTATCAAATTTGGATCCAGGTTCTGGTCCTATAAGTTCAAAGAATTGGCAGAGCATAAATGAGATAATCGTCATCAACAATTTTGCAACAAAGACCTAGATAAGAAAAGATTTCCATTTGACATACCCTCCGTCTATTACACAATAGATCGACCATACTTAAACTTATCTCTGTCTGAAGTCCAAGACATAATATCGGACATTTGCATGCAGGTGTCTGCCCTATAACTTCGGGGAACTTGCAGAGTATAACTGCAATGATGAACATCAACGAATATCCGAGGTACATTTCTGCTTGAACAGGGTTTCATCAGACCTTGTTTACACTGATAACATGATAGATCGGTCGGTTCGAAAAACATTTCTTTCTAAAGGCCAAGCCAGGGTGCAGCGAGTTTGCATCTAGGCTTTTGTTCTAGAACTTTTGGGAATCGGAACATTATAAATGAGGTCGGCGCCATAAAAAACCTCTATACATTTCTTATTAAACGGGAATCCATAACATCAATAACTTATTTTTGTTTAAAGGACAAGCCATGGTTAAGCAAATTCGCATACAAGCTTTGCCTGTAATCATGACATCATAGATCGGCCAGTGTTAAACCTGTTTTTGCCGAATGCCCAGGCGGAGATTTATCAAATTTGGATCCAGGTTCTGGTCCTATAAGTTCAAAGAATTTGCAGAGCAAAAATGAGATAATCGTCATCAACAATTTTGCAACAAAGACCTAGATACATTCCATGTAAGAAAAGATTTCCATTTGACATGCCCTCTGTCTATTACACAATAGATCGGCCATACTTAAACTTATCTCTGTCTGAAGTCCAAGACATAATATCATACATTTGCATGCAGGTGTCTGCCCTATAACTTCGGGGAATTTGCAGAGTATAACTGCAATGATGACCATCAACGAATATCCGAGATACATTTCTGCTTGAACAGGGTTTCATCACACCTTGTTTATACTGATAACATGATAGATCGGCCGGTTCGAAAAACATTTCTTTCTTAAGGCCAAGCCAGGGTGCAGCGAATTTGCATCTAGGCTTTTGTTCTAGAACTTTTGGGAATCGAAACATTAAAAATGATGTGGGCGCCATAAAAAACCTCTATACATTCCTTGTGAAATGGGAATCTATAACATCCATAACTTATTTCTGTTTAAAGGACAAGCCATGGTTAAGCCAATTTCATACAAGCTTTGCCTGTAAGCATGACATTATAGATCGGCCAGTGTGAAACCTATTTTTGCCGATTGGCCAGGCAGGGATTTATCAAATTTGCATTAAGGTTTTTGCTCCTATAAGTTCAAAGAGTTGGAAGTGCATAAATGAGATAAACAGATGGTCTGAAGCTTTTTTTTCTTTCCAAAGTCCAAGCCAGGGTGTAATAAAAATTGCATCCAAGCTTTCGTCCTAGATCTGGTGAATTGTGACATTTCAAAATGAGGGGAGCACCATAGAAAACTTGATATATTACTTTTTAAAAGGGAAATTATTACACATTGCCTAAAAAGCATTATATCATAGATCGGCCGTTCTGAAACTTATTTCTGCCGAAAGGGCAAGAGGTGATTTAGGCTATTTGCATTTAAGCTTTTGCCCTTTAATTTCGGGGTATTGGTAGAGGATAAAAAAAGTTAGCCGCTGTCGCCAAAAACTTAGGTAGATTTTTTGCTATACGGGGTTTCATTCCGCATTCTCCAAAACCTAGGTACATTCTTTTTCTGCAGGGTTTCATTAGACCTTGACTATATTGATAACATGATAGATCGGCCGGTACGAAAAATATTTCTTTCCACAGGCCAAACCAGGGTGTAGCAATAAGTCACCAAACTTCGTTTGGGTGACTTAATAATAATAATAAGAAACGGAGCAAAAACTATAAGTCTCTCCAAACTTCGTTTGGGAGACTTAATAAAGATTTCTCATATTTCGAAAAATTGAAATTTTGGCCCCTTTGACCCCTTTTAGCTCGGAAATGGTAAGAGCTATGCCAAATCCGTTGACATACTACTGAAAGCTTAGATCAAATGGAATCCAAAGACAAAAAAATCCCATCGAAATCCGATGAAAAATAAAAATTCTACATAATCTGCAAATTCACCATTTTGGCCCCGTTCGGCCCCTCATAGCTGGGAAAGAAAACAAGTTACCAAAAATCTAATAGCTGAGCGCCATATTAATTTTTCGCAAGGAATCCATTGAAAAAAAACCCATCAAAATCGGACTTAAAATAATTTTTTTTTATTTGCCCCTGTTGGGCCCATATATCTCGTGGGCTGTACATTCTACGTGAAATCTTTTGGCATACTACAGATTGGAAATTTTCTCAGCAGGACACTGAAACATACCCCATCAAAATCAAATAAATAATAAAGATTCTACAGTCAAATATGTGAAAGCACCCAATTTCACCCCTTTTTGGCCCCTTTTTCTAAAACGGGCAGGGCTACCAACTCAAAATCAAAACCTCTGTTTACGCGTGTGCAAAGATACATCATACTAAAATTTCATAATGATCCGTTCACTTGAAGCAAAGTTATGCTGTCCACAGACGCCGACGACGCGGACGACGCCAACACCATACCATTATACGACCGAAAAATTTTTGCGGTCATATAAAAAGGTGGGAAAATTAGAGTGCTCAGAATTGGATGAAAGTTTTATAGGAAGGTTGTCAAAAATGTGTAGAATCGGGTTCCGGCCTCCAAGACTTCAAAATGGCAATCGTTGCCATGGAAACCTTTAAAAAAGGCGGGAAAATCAAAGTTCTCAGAATTAGATGAAATTTTACAGGAAGGTTGCCTAACATGTTTAGAATTGGTTTCCGGTCTCAAAGACTTCAAAATGGGTACCGTTGCCATGAAACGGCTAAAGGTGGAAAATGCCAAGTGCTCAGAATTGAATGAAATTTGACGGGAAGGTTGTTTAAAAAGTATGGATCTCATCTAAAGCATTTGAATTCTGATATGGGGGTTCGTTTGGGAGAATCCTCGTGTTTGCATCTAAACACAATTAATACTAGTTATTACTTATTTATGTTGTAAATTGTAGGGAAAGGGCTAAAAATAATGTTGTAATAATTATATAGGACTTGTGCCCAATCCCTTTGCCTTTGAGCAATAAAATACCTTTAATTCAAATATTGTGATGAAGCATTTATTTTCTAAATGAAATTCTAGTTGATTTGTTATTCTACATGATAATCAAAGCTCTATAAGAGCTGAAGGTGTTCATTTGTGTTAAAGTTAAATAATTCACCGCATTTAATTTCCAGTTCCAAAAGTGTGGGTTGAAATCGCTGCACTGCTTTCTTGCCACTTATGATTTGTTATGAGTATGACAACTTCCTAAATTATGAGCGTTGTTTTAATGATATGAGTTATTAACCTTTTTAATTCTCAGGAAATAACAAAATACCGAAGTTACTGTCATATCTATTAACCTTCTGAAACCCAATTGCAGGAGATCTCCTGCAATCCAGTTTCAAATTGCAGGAGATTTTGCGTAACGTCATTTTCGACTTGTTTCCCAGTTCAAAGGTTTCCCCGTGCCAGTATGTAAGGCCCTATCATGTTAATTTGTAGATTCTCATCCACTTGTAACAAAATAATCCAGGGTGGGTGGGAGGTTTTTATTATATTTTTGTGTAATGATTTTCACTAAAATTGACATCTGATTATTACAATTATAACTTAAAATAAAAAATGCTAAGGAAAGGAGATGGACATTTTTTCTATACTTTGATGAAGCCTACTGAAAGAACAGGGCTTTTCTTGTACTTTCATTTGCACTCTATCACCTGGTGTGATGTCTGGTCATTGTTGCAAGCTTACACTGTTATGGTGGAAATATGAAGAGATCAGTATATTTTAATATATAGTTAAAATAATTTAGTTTAAAGTTCAACAAAACCAAAAAATATTGTGAAAATGTCCAAAGATATTGTTTCAGAGAATGTTCTTTAGATAATTTGCAAAATATCACAGTAATTTGTGGTAGTTCAGTGTGAAAACAAAAATCTTAATGCCATTATTTAGGAAAACGAAAATTATACAAGGGAGGTAATAAGCGGTATTTTATAGAAATGGTCATATCGAAAAATTAAGTTTGTTGATTCTTGGTAATTATTGTCACTGCTGACTAATTGCAATTTAAACAACACCTGCCCTCATAACTGCCCCAATCAACAATAATTAATCAGTCTAATTAACATGTTTACCTGTAAAATAAGTGTTACCTATGCTGATTGACAAAAAATCAATAACTGACACATACGATAATTTCACCTGGTTGATTATCACTTTGACACCATACGATTGGGAGATTTTGCAGGAGACATTCACAAAACGGGAGATTTGTGTCTCCCGGTCGGGAGACCATCTCATTGCAGGAGAAATGTCTGTTTTGTGCCAAATTGCGGGAGACTCCCGCAAAAATCGGGAGGGTTAACACCTATGGTTACTGTCAATTTATTTTCTGCATATAAT
>MJUU01023602.1:0-44929 GCA_002080025.1 Modiolus philippinarum
GGGCGTTCAATCCATCGCCTAGGGGCGTTCGATCCATCGCCTAGGGGCGTTCGCGATGCTATAAATAAAATGACGTTCATCAAGATCACCGATCCTAAGCTGCGTGAGGCGCTTGCTAGGGACCTGCAGGAGACCAAGCGTTATATTCAGGCTAATGATATGCAGCATCGCCTGGATAAGATCGGACTCAGTCGCGATCTTTCCAAGATCTTCAAGCTTGTCGTCGAGACGCAAAAGGAGACTGCTTGCCAGATCACCAAAAAGATTGATGATCTCACCCTACCCGCCCCCTTGCCTGCCCTTCCTCCTGCCGCCGCCGCCGATTACGACGACGACCCACTACCCATTGGGCAAGCATTGACTACCAATCTCGGTCCGCAAGCCACCCATTACCTTCAGCTCAGTATGACTCCCAAAGCCGATCATACCTTTGGATTGCGAGTAAAAGACGGTGCAATCATGATCGGGAGTCTCCCCGTCACTTTCGATGGTGACGATATCATCATCGATGACGAGCGCTATAGAGGTACCCCCGGTCTATGGGAGCTCATGGTCATGAAGCATCCCGAAGATTTCGAAGTGGACGACCTGAATACCTATGGTGATATCCTACGAGCATCGAATGCCATGTATCAAGGTAATTCTGCAGTCTCGCAGACCCCAAAGGCTTGCAAAAGCAAGAAGTGGAAGGAGATCGTCTCGTATCTCTTTAAGCTAGATAAGTATGGGAGTGGGGTTCGGACCGTCTTTCTTCCCAAATTCTTCGACCAGTTGCTGGATCGCCTAGATCTTTGCGCCGCCGCCAATAAGGCCGGGAATAATGGGGTGCGCAACGAAATCGTGGCCATCCTCGACACCATGAGGAAAGCCAAGCATATCAGCCGGAAGTAGTACGAGACGCTTTATCGAAAGCTCCTCTAAATAAATGCCTTTAGTAGTGAATCATGGATATCGTCGGAGATATGTAGTCGGTGGGCGAGGATTATTCGATACCATCGGCGGTCTGGCCGGACGAGTATTCACCTCTTCTGCCGCGAAGACGTTGGGAAGCAAGGCCATGAGCGCCGCTTCCAATGCAGCCATCAAGGGATTGGAGAAAGGAGCGACGAAGGCTGTAGACAACGTCGTTCATCGAGTGACCCACAAGAAGCCCAAGAAGCCCCCTGCCACCAAGACCAAGACGACCCCATAGCAGCAGGCCCACCTCAATAATCTCATCTCGGGTGGTGGCATCGCAACCATCCACGACTTCGTCCAGCGCTATAAATAGATATATGATGGCTGATATGCTTGCTATCACCGAAGGACTGACTTTCGACGTAAGCGTCCATGAGTACGAATTCTTTGAATACCATCCCATCACCGGGACACAGCTGAATATGTCCGGTACCGATATCCGCCTCAGCATCGAGTCGCAGGATCTTCTCCTTCATCCCTCCGAGAGCTACCTCTTGCTGGAAGGAAGGCTCCAGAAGAATGATGGGCCGGCCTATGCTGATGCCAATCTCATCTCCCTCAATAATAATGCGATGATGTTCCTCTTCTAATCCATCAGCTACAAGCTTCACGGGCAGACGATCGAGCATTTGAACGATCCAGGGGTTGCCACCACCATGATTGGTCTACTCACGTATCCAGACGAATTCTCCAAGTCCCAGGGTCTCAACCAGCTATGGTTTAAGGATACCTCTGCAGAGGCTGCTGCCGAGAATCTTGGATTTGCCGCGCGCAAGGCCTACGTCATCGCCAAGCCTGCCAATAAGGGGACCTTCTCCTTCACCATCCCCTTGAAGTATATCTTCGGCTTTGCCCAGGACTACGAAAAGCTGGTCTATGGATTCAAGCATGAGGCCACTCTCGTCCGCGCCTCGGATAATGACACCATCTTCCGGGATGCTGCCAATATCAACGACCCTGGTAAGATCGTCCTCAGCAATCTCTCATGGTTCATTCCCCACGTGATGCCTTCCGACGAGCAGAAGTTGCGCCTCTATAAGACCATCGAAAGCAAATTGAAGCTAGATATTGGATTCTGCATGAGGCAGTGCGATTCGATCGGCGTCCCTGAAAGTCGTGAATTCAACTGGCGCCTTTCCACCCGAAGCAGCCCCGAAAGACCCCGATGGGTGATCGTCGCCTTCCAGACCGATAAGAGTAACGATCAAGAAGCCAACCCCGCCATCTTCGACCATTGCCGCGTGAATGATATCTGGGTCACTTTGAATTCTCAGAGATATCGTGCTGTGGGTCATCGTGCCTCTTTCACGAATCATAAGATCTCCAGGCTCTATAAGGAGGCTGCCGATTTCCGTGGGAAATTCTTCAACATGGATCACCTGGTTAGCAATCCAGGCATCACCCCCGCCGACTTTACGGATCTTCATCCCCTCTTCGTCTTCGACGTCTCCAAGCAGAGCGAGCGCCTCAAGAATTCGACGATCGACGTCTATATCAAGGTCAGATTCGATCAGAACGTCGCTGCCAATACCCAAGCCTACGCTTTGGTCATCTCCGATCGCATCCTCCAATTCGAATCCGATGGTCAGAAGATGAACGTCGTCTTCTAAAGCCGAGCTCTGCAGTAAATAAATGGACAAAATTCATATTCAGCTACTGTTTGCCATCCGACCCGCCGAAGTCTTCGCCATCCTGGTGAAAGCTAAAAACCTTCAGAAGCACTACGACGGTCTGGAAGATTGGAAGCAGAGACTGGTATCCGCTTTCTACGTCGCCACCTGTAAATAAATGGACGATTCACTTTTGCGAAAAATCGCCACCAATACCAAACCTAGCATGGGTTCTCCTTCATCGTCTCTGGGGACGATAGTCAGATCCTCACCCGATTCAACCCACCAGTCCGACTGCGCGAGGAGAAATCTTACAAGATGGCCCTCGTGAATCTGGAGACGCACTACTCTATCCCCAATATCCATGCTGGAAATAATTCCTTCCGCTACTCCCCAGACGAAGGTGCCCACTGGTTTCCCATCGCCTTGAGCACTGGCTCTTACGGCATCGATGATATCAACGACGAGATCCAGCGACAAATGAAGCTCAACAAGCACAAGGCTAAGATCCTTCTCGATGCCAATCGCGCGACTCTGAGAGCAACGCTCACCCTCGGCAGAAGCTACCAAGTGGATTTCGATGTGCCCAATAGCCTGAATACCGTGCTTGGATTCGATGCCCAAACGTATACCTATGACCGACGCACGAATGGATACGTGGAGGGTAAGCATATCGTCGATATCATCAGCATCAATAGCATCCTCGTGAATAGTGATATCATCCAAGGCAGCTACGTCAANTACGGTGCTTGAATTCGATCGCCGGGCGTATATCTACGACCAGAGCACGAACGGATACGTGGAGGATGAGCATATTGTCAGCATCAAAAGTATCCTCGTGAATAGCGATATCATCCACGGCAGTTACGTCAACGGCACTCAGCAGTCCACCATCTAAAGCTTTTTTCCCGGGTCGATCCGAGGATGAAGATCATCCACACCCCAAAAATCTGGTCTATTCGCCGGTGATCCTGAGGACCATCGACCGCATGCAAACCTTCCTGACCGATCAAGACGGTCGCCCCATCGATCTGCGACGGAAGCATCTCACAATCCGCTTCCATCTGCATGAGTTATAAATAAATGGATTATCAAAAGTACGGTCTCGACCTGACGAAGGTTCAGGCAGAGAAGATCCAGCATGCGGCAAAGAAGGGATGCCCCGTGAGCGTCCGATTGCTGGATACCAACCTATCTGGCGGGCATCAGATGTTCCTCACTAAACAGCAAATCCAGCGCATCACCAACCTCTTGCAGAGTGGTAAGGCTGGTATGATCTTGAAGATGAGCCCGAAGCAGATGAGGTATAACGTGAAGGAAGGTGGATTTCTCCCCATGCTTGCAGGTCTCGCCTCTGCTGCGCTACCTATGCTAGCCAAAACCGTGCTGCCTGCTTTGGGTGTGGGAGCCTTGAGCGGTTTGGGTAGTGCAGCCATAAAAAAAGCCGTGGGATCCGGATTATATCTCAAGACGGGTGGAAAAGTATGCTGCCCCAGGGTCGTGGTCTTCATCTAAGCCCAAGTACTTTGCCCAATACTTACGGTGATGGATTGTACTTGAAGAGTGGAAGTCGGCTCTATGATTGTAGTGGATTGATCCTTGGCCGCAATATCCCCTTCAAGAGTATCCCCCTGCTAGGTATGCTTCTCTAGGGCCCTTAGATAAATGGTCGATGAAGTAGATGATAGACTCGAGGATTTCCTTGATTCCGAGGTTCAGAAATATGCCCGCATGCTTCGCAACTATAAGCGACTGGATAAGGTGGTCTTCACTATCCAAGCTCTAGCCTCCATTAGCAGTCTATTGCTTACCAGTGGCACCATGGGGTCTGCTTTGACCGGGATCGGTGCTGTGACCTCCTTCCCCCTTGGATCCCTCGCTTGCCTGAGTGCGACAACCACCCTAGTGCTCTCGCTGATCGCCAAGCGAATCGCTAAGAAGAAGCATCGCAATACTCTCCGCTTGGCTAGATTTTATCACTCTCAGCTCCCGGGTGAAGATGGTGCGCCTGTCGTCTGCCTGAAAAATTATTACAATGAGAAGGATCAGTTGCGTCAACCTTCTGTCCCCATTAGTGAGGAATTGAATGCGCATGCACCGTAGGGAGGGTTCTTCCATTCGCGCCTCGCTCGGCTACGCCTCGCTCCCCGCTCATTCCCGAACCCTCCAGATCAAAAAAAATTTCCCAATCCGTTTTGGATTGGGAAATTTTACGTTCTTACCCCTAGCCCTCTGGTATTTTTTTTTACTTTCTCACCAGATCGTAGGAGAGGTATTGTCGATTGGATTTCTTGCTCAGCTTGTATCCGGTGCTCCGAACGTAAGCTCCTTGCAAGGGACCCTTTTCTTTGTTGAGCATGGGGCAAGCCCATACTCTGGTGATTTCTCCTTCTCGATTTTTCAGAGTGAGAATCCTGCTTTTGCCGAATTTTCCATCCACTTGTACCACCTCAAAGATCTTATAGATCACTCCAGTAGGCAAATCCTTCCATGTGTTGGATTCCTGATTCTGATCCTTCATCTCTTCCTAGAAGGCATCTTCGCTGATAAAGTCATCACCCCCATCTTGGGAGATTTCGACGAATCCATTGTGTGCGAAAGACATAATTCTTGTATTTACCCTATGATCAATAGGAATGCCGTCCGTTTGCATTTTGCCCTCGACGTAGGGATTTTTATGCAGGATTTTGCATGAGTGCGGCAGAATCGGCCTTTTGGTACTACTTATATTGTTATTTTTAAAAATTATATTTTCACTTGAACCTTATTTGTAAATAGTTAAAATAATCTATTGTCAGCAAAACGAAGAAGTTACACCATGTTTTATTAATAAGGTCTATAAATTATCCTTTCTAATTGATTGGAAAAAAAAAACATATGGTGTCATAAATTTACGTTCAAATAATTGTTTAGTTAGGTAATTTCCTTCAAGATTTTCTCAGTGTCTAATTGTCTATTCAATTACATATCTGTTTTGAGCTATTCAAACAAAGATCCATTAGAGTTAATGCGATTGTATTCGGCAAGCGTGAATAGATGTCAAGCCCTTGAGACTTAGCACCTTTTCGGACAGCTTTTTACAATTTCATACGCGGTCTCTAGGTAACAAACTGGGTTCTTTTATTTTATTGGCTTATTTTCAAAGTTACTTATAATTCCCTATAAAAAGTCGTGTTGGCTGGATATCGCACTTTTACATGCGGATCCAGACCAAATAGATGATTTGCCAATTAATTAATGTCCATGCAAGTTCTAGTCAAATTTTGTGGTTTTTGGTCAAACCTTGAAAGGGAAATTACTCCTACACCGGACAAACAAACATTAAACATGCACACTTGTTTTTAAAGTACGTTCTTCGTGCTTAGCCATCCTGGACAAAGTAATTGCCTACACAATATTTATAATATTCTGCAGTAAGTTAGCATATTTTCGATTTTTTAATACTTTCCTACTCAATGAGAAGACAGTTCAAGTTAGTACAGTTGTTTATTTTTTTTTTACTTGAAACAAGTAGCACGTTAATAAGTGCTATTGGGGATTGGGTTTTGAATTATGTTACTGGCTAAACGTCTGCTAAAGATTAAACTATCATGACGTTTAATTAAAAATGCTTTATTTTTTGGTTGGTTTTCACAAGCAGGGAACCATTCTGTCCCCTTGAGATTTTTCAAAATGTTACCTCCCTTTTGGGTTTCGCTAAATTCATTCTGTTGATCGCAGAACTGGCAAATGGTCTATTAAAATTTATATTTAAAGAATTATTTACATTTTTCAGGTTGTTAAAATAGTTTAATTTATTTTATTTTACATTTTTGTCTCAAAGTAAAAGCATTTACATAAAGCATAGTTATTCAGTTAAGTCACAATTTAAATATGTTCAAACTGAGTTCGGAATGAATTACTCATCGCATTTGGCTATATTGCATGTACATCCATTTGGTTGCAAGGTTTAATTTCCTTCTTTTCTAAATTCATTTATTGTAAATATTTCCTTGAGTTTGTATATATTATGTGTATAGAATATAACTTATATGTGGTTCATTTAATATTTCAAGGCGGGGTTCAGTAACACAGGTTTTAGGTAAATCCGTTTGTTTTGTAAAAGCGAGATAATTTATTGTGGTGTTGTTGATTGGAAAAATTGACAAATTTGTGTACAGTATTCTTGACAAAATGTCCAAAACTTGCAAAGAATTAATGATCCGAAGCTTGTAAGCATAAATTCAATCATCAGCATCATTCCGCGATAAGTTGATACGCTCATATCCATTAAGAACTGACATTATACTCAATTGTGTATTATGTGTGGCGTCCTTTTTATATTTTATGAATCGCTTTTGTTTAATTAGTTGTACATAGTAACTAGCTTTTGCTCATTATTTAAACAACCCAACCAATGTTCACAATACAACAAATAACAGTTATCAGCTATATCAATGCACTAGATGGCAATTTATTATTATACTTTTGTATGGGAGCAGTAATTGTTGTATGCAAAGGGGAAAAACCATTGTCCAAATAAAATGGCATTTCTGTTTTTAATATTTTTAATTGAGGTGTTAACACTCATTTTAAGTGGCAAATATTCAATTGTACAACTGAATACCTATGTAGGGAGAATTCATTGCATATTTATTTGGGAGACATCATTACTTTAATAATAATTACATAAAACATATTGTATATATGAAAGAAAGGAAATGGGGTAAATGTCAAGGAGACAACATCCCATATCCAGGTTAAAACGACCACAAACAAAACATCTAGGGGTCACCATATGGTCTTCAACACAGTGAGGAACCTCACACCATATAGTAAGTCCTAATTGGCCCCGAAAAGGTAAAAAAGTGAATAAATCAATGGAAACATCCAATAACCCAAATATCAAGAAAATGTATTTCATGATGACACTTAACAAACTTTTGCAGCGTCCGATACATCAATTTTTCAATTCGACAAGAAATAGTTTAGAATAACAATTCTGAATCATAACTGTTATTATTTTCATTGTTTGTTGACACAGTAATTTAAATAATATTTATGCTGTATGGTTTATTGTTCAAATTGAATCGGTGGATGATTATGTGAATAGAATTTTGAAACTGTGTGCTGATACTGATATGACAGACAGTGCAAAAATGACAATATAACATTACCACCAGCAAAAATAGTCGAAAAAAAAACAAAATTAGTATACCATAACAAAACTCGAACTTCATCTGTAACTCATAGAGTTACATTGACATTGACATCAAAATATTAAATCAATACCATCAATGATAAGAAAAAGTACGGTAAACTGATGCGGGGCTAGCGGATGGACGGACAGACGGGCCAATGGACCGAACGCAAAACTGAGGTACCCTTCGGCTATAACTTTCTAGAATAAGAAAGCTGTTTTACTCCATACTTATTGGAATTTTGCAAATAGACACCGAGGATGATTACCAGGAATAGAAACATTCATTAGTAAAAAGTCTAATTTTGTTTTTAGATTTTCCTTTGATTCTGCTATTCAGACAGTACTATCTGCATAAAAAAACAAAAGCTTCAAATATACTCCAGTTCTCTTTCGATATTTTGTAGAGAAATCTGATGAGCCATTTATATTTTTGATATAAAAAAGTTGTTTATTATAGTTATTTATGTTCTAAAGAAAAAGTAAAGGAGATAAATTTTCTGATTGTGTCATACCCGTAGTACACTGAAAATCTTTTTTTAATAACTATTTTCTAGACTTATACGACAGTTTGTATTTCTATACTTACAAACAATTAAATTATACATATACCATTATCCCGGCAGCTGAATCGGGTTTCAGGGGCTCAGGCTACAGAGCTGCCGGGCGAGTCCCCATTTGGTGGACATCTGCAATATATATTGAAGCATTCTTGCAAGTTTGGTTGGAAAGTACCAAGCAGTCTTGGAGGAGTTGCGGATAATGGAGGTATAACCTAGGACTCCAATAAGCTTAAATGACTAAATCCGAAAATAGCTTCAATATCTGGAAAATAAAAATAAATGAAAAACAAAACGCATGGTGCACATCTGCAATACATATTGAAGCATTCTTGCAAGTTTTGTTGGAAAGTACTAAGCGGTCTAGGAGAAGTTGCGGATTATAGAGGTATACCCTAGGACTCCAATAAGCCAAAATTACAAAGTCCAAAAATAGCTTCAAAATCTGTAAAAATATAAATAAAGAAAAACTAAATGCATGGTGCACATTTTCAATATATACTGAAGCATTCCTGCAAGTTTCGTTGAACGTACCCAGGGGTTTAGGAGGAGTTGCGGATAATGGTAAAAAATTTTGGACCATACATACAGACAGACGGACGGACAGACAGACAGACAGACAGTCGGGCGGACGCAAGACGACGTATAGTGATCCCTATGTGTCGATCCTGCACTAGGTGCAGGCGACACAACGAGGAAAGCCAATTTATGACATCAAATTCTAGTCAACATTACACACAAAAAATCACACCGGGTTTTCTAACAAACGGACCCGGAGCTGGCACAAAGATCACGGCACCGAAAAAAAAAAACTAGAACACTAGATAAATTTTCTGATTTTGTCATACCCGTAGTACACTGAAAATCTTTTTTTAATAACCATTTTCCAGGCTTATACGACAGTTTGTATTTCTATACTTATAAACAATTAAATTATACATATACCATTATCCCGGCAGCTGTATTGGTTTTCAGGGGCTCAGGCTACAGAGCTGCCGGGCGAGTCCCCATTTGGTTGATAAGGGAATGCCCTGTCTATGCGGAGTAGTCTGGTTATAATACTGAAAGCCTAATTGCGAACTATTGTAGCAAACTGTGTGGAGAAACTCCACGCTCCATGCAGCATAATGACCCCTTCTATATTTTTATAAGGAGAGCAGAGTCATTGTTCTTATATAAATGCTAAATTGCCTCCCCTACCCATTTCTCCCCTTTTCCAGTGGCAATCAAAACTCGTTAACCCGGTTATACTTTCCATCTTTATTTCTTTCTTCTTTTACTTATATATTGTTTTGAATTGATTAACTTGTTCTCGTCCTGATATAGCTGAAATATTGTCCAATGGACGTTACACTCTAACTAATTAATCATATACCATTTATAGTTAATATAAATCCCGAGTTCCGATACACAAGTAGTTGTTAGCGTTTATCGTTTGTCTTTCATTCGCGTTTTATTTGTAAACTGCCCTTCTGGATTGTGTGGTCTGTAATTGTAATTTTCAGTAATTGTAGGTGTTTCCTGTTATCTTCTCTTGTTTAATTGTATCAATTAATAATCCATTTGCCCGCGTTTCTTTATTTCCGTCTCTCAATCCCGAGTTACAATTATATGTCTTGTATTTGGTAACTTACAAATTTTCTGACTTTCAGTTGTAGCCTCTGAGAACAGCCATACCACGTTTAATGTGAAAACATGATGAGTATGTGCAACACTGATGCAGCAACACCAGCAAAGAAGAAAAATGCTATTCTATGTACTACAGGAAAATTATTATTTTTTTACCGACCACGACGTGAGCGAAGGGAACGATGGTTGTTACTTGTAAATACTTTTCGTCTTGAAGCGGAAGTGGAAGGAACTAAAGCTGTATACGAGGTTTCGAAACTAAAATAGCATGTCGCGACGAAGTCGCGACCACACCAGAACGGATATTAAATGATAAAATAATAGTATTAATAATTTATCATTATGATTCGTGCCGAAGGCACGACCGTATCACTAAAGAGAAAACTAGTCTGTATTTTTGTATTTTGGAACACGAGATCAAACGAGACAACACGTGATCACACGAGACAGGCAGTTTCGTATGTGTAAATTAATGCTTATGGAAGTTAAAATGACGTGCCGAAGGAACAAATAATATGAATAAATTGATACAACTGTCGTGCCGAAGGAACGATCACTGCCAACATAAATAAAGAATAAATAACAGAGAAAGTGTGGTTCCCCATGAGTCATTTGGCAAGCATCTGGTGTCGGTAGCAACGCATTTCCCCCAAATATCCGAGTCAATTCAATGACGTGCCGAAGGCACCACCACTAGGATAAGGATAAAACTGTCGTGCCGAAGGCACGAACATTGTGATTAATAGCAAACAATGAATAGTGTTGACGTGCCGACGGTAATGAGCCTATGGCAGCGCACCCCATCACATGATCAAATATCAAGACAAGAATGAAAACGGCGAGCACGGCTGTCATGACAGCGTAAATAAAGATGGTTCATGCAATCATTTATCAAAAATATGCCCATGTAACAACTCTAGTAAACTCACCGACGATGAAACTGCTATGAATGATATATGTCTTACCTTGAAGTTAGATATTCCTTTTCCTCGCCTTAGACCAAGGCTATTTGATAGCCTACTGGCGTGAAGATTTGACTGAAAACTTTCAAAATGAATTGGCATTACGCTTTAACACATAATAATGCTCAAATTAATATGAAAATCGTCAATCTTCAAATGAAAACAACCAAGCGTCTGCTACACGCCGGAAATATATGTACTTCAAGGGCCAACAACTACAGAAGTGTTATTGAGATTGCAATGCATTCAGAGATAGCATAAACTGGTGAAATGTATATCTTGAGGTCGTGAATTATAAGATAATTGAATTTTAATATTACTATGAATAATATTTACTATGAATTGGAGAGTATATTTAGGGAACTTGAGCACACCAGTCAAGACTCACAATTAATTCGCTATTATCAATAAAATATTTTTGATACAATGATTACCAATGATGTGAAAACATAAATATGGGGGAGGGGGGCTCAAATATGAATATTTCCACTACTTTATATTTTTATTGAAGAACTTCAAGTTTCACATGTCTAAAATTAACCCCCTCTCGCAGCTCTGCTGCAATTTTCTTGTTTGTTTAGTCATAAAGGGGTCATATGATATTCATATTTGGGTGTCAGACTGACTGTCTTGTGCATTCGCAAAGGACTTCCATCCTGTAACTGTAAGCAAACGTAAATATTTGTGTGTAAGTCCTGGGCCACAAAACACGTGCCAAGTTCAAAATTATGCTCAACAGATTTAAAAAAAAAATGTACTTAAGTTACCTGTGTTGGACCTTTGGGGCTTTTTGAATTAATATGAACAAAAACTTGAAAGTTGCCGACAAAAAACATCGGAATGTCTATACGAGTTTTGACAATTTAGTCCCTTGAAACTATGAAATGTTACAAAAATGTATAGACTGGTAGACTGGTATTTTATAATGTATATCATAACAGTTTTCTTATCTTGAAATTTGTATGATTACCGCCGTTATTAGCTCACCTGGCCAAAGGCCATGTGAGCTTTTGCCATCACTCGGCGTCCGTCGTCCGTCCGTTAACTTTTATTCAAAAATCTTGTCCTCTGAAACTACTGGGCCAATACTTACCAAACTTGGCCTGAATCATTACCAGGGTGTGCACTTTCAAATTTGTGATTTTTATGTCCGTAGACCAAACAACATGGCCGCTGTTACTAAAAATAGAACATAGGGGTAAATTGATGTTTTGTGCAAATAACTTCAAAACCGTTGCAGATATCAAAAATCTGACATGGGAGAGAATTGTTCAGAATGACGAGATCTATCTGCCCTGCAATTTTGAAGAAAATCGGAAGAAAACATCTAAGAGTTATAGCCTTTTTTCCGTAAAATTTTCAAAATTTATGCATATTTTTATTTTTTATTTCAAAAACTGTAACAGATAGAGGTGAAGTGTAAATTTGAAAAATGTTCAGCGTATCAAGATCTACATACTCTGAAATTTTGAAGAAAATCCAACTGCCTGTGTTGTAGTTATTGACTTTTTTCACCAAAAAAAAATCAATGCCATATGGTTATGGGTTATTTCCCTTTAAATTCTGCTTTCAAATCTTCTTTGGTTTACTTTTCTCTTTTAAATTTTAGAGAAATTCCCTGCTATCACTTTATTAGAAATAATTATTTGTTACATAATCAAGAGCAAAAAAGTGTTTTTGTACAAATTTTTACATTTTTTTGCAAAAATACTTTCATAAACTATACTTATTTCACAATTTAATAATAATTGTATATAACTGTATATTGTTTCATTTAGTTATGATTATATGCCCATATTGCAAACATCCTTGTCAGTTAATATTGAAATTGCATCTAAGCTTCAATGCCTGTAAAACTTTTTAGCTGACCTGCATGGCTATGCCATGGTGATTTTCAAAATGGCTGCCAAAAACGGCGGGAAAATTCAACATTGTCCGTTTTCAATCAAATTTGGTTTCCAAATAGATATTGATATTGCGATTTCAAAACCTGTGTTGAAAATTGTTCGTTGACCGCCATTTTAAAATGGCCGCCACAAAAGGCGGGAAAATTCAACATTGTCCGATTTTAATGAAATTTGGTTTCCAAATGGGTTTTGATGTTGCATCTTCAAAACTGATGTTAAAAATTGTTCGTTGACCGCCATTTTCGAAATGGCCGCCAAAAAAAGGCGGGAAAATTCAACATTGTCCAATTTTAATGAAATTTGGTTTCCAAATAGGTTTTGATATTGCGACTTCAAAACTGATGTTAAGAATTGTTCGTTGACCGCCATTTTAAAATGACCGCTAAAAAAGGCGGGAAAATTCAATATTGTCTGATTTCAATGAAATTTGGTTTCTAAATAGGTATTGATGTCGCAACTTTAAAACTAATGTTAAAAATTATTTGTTGACTGCCATTTTCAAAATGGCCACCAAAACAGGCGAGAAATTTCAACATTGTCCTATTTCAATGAATTTTTTTTGCCCAAATAGATATTGATGTTGCGACTTCAAAACTGATGTTGAAAATTTTTGGATGGCCGCCATTTACAAAATGACGTCTCGATTTCAAAACTGGTGTCAAAAGTGGTCCTTATCAAGAACGTTTTTTGTCAAAAAAAGCCCAACATAGAAATGTAGTAAAACGTGATCAGACTTTAAATACTGTTCAAGATATTGGTGGTGTTCGAGGTACTTAAGTTTGAGACTGAAGATCAACTGTATAACTTACAATGTTACCATGATTGTGGCATCAGAAAGCCAGGTGAGCGATACAGGCTCCTGAGATCCTCTAGTTTGTTAAGTTACTACTTTTGCTTAAGTTCTGTGACTTCCTTATTCATTTCTGTTTTTTTTATTATTATTTTGTATTGTTTCGTTTTGCTTTCATATTGCCAAGTTTTTGGATCTTTAATTTTACAGGGTTGCAAGTATTTTTATGTCTCCAAATTCAAATTCAGTGATTTTCAAGGAGTTTTCAAAAATATTAAAGTCATTTTCAAGGACCAAATAGTGAGGAAAATTCCAAGTTGCGATGTTTATTTCCTGAATCTAGCTAAGAGCAGTTCCAGATGATAAGACATGGGCTTTTAAAGGAAACCATTTTAAACCGCATACAACCCATAAATATTTCACAATAGGTTCAATGTAAAAAAAAATGGTCAAATCATAACAACCTCAAAAATTCATACCAAAAGCCTGCAGAGGGAATATATTTTTCATTATTATTTCATTCATTTATCATACCCCCGCCTTAGCCGGTGGTATATAGTGTTCATGGTGTCAATTCGTTCGTCCATTCGTTCGTTCGTCCATTCGTTCGTTCGTCCGTCCGTTCGTCATTCCGTCCGCCACAGGGGTACACACATTTTGGCGACAACTCCTCCTAGACCACTTGGTGAAATTCAATGAAACTTTCAAAGAGTGAGCAGTACACATTGCCATCTATCTAAAAATTTGATTTGATCGGCGGGAGGTATTTACTAGTGAGATTTGCTAAGTTTTCCTAGTTTATTTATTATTTTTCATTATTTTTTCAAGTTGGAACATCCCATACACATATCAAATATTCACATAGCAATATTCAAATTATCAAATTCCAGAGTGTTCAAGTATTTCCATATGTATTAAAATTGAGGTGGTTTTCAGGCCTTTAGCTTGAAGTCAAATTTAAATAAAGTCAAGGGATTTCTAGGTTTCCCGGCAGGATGCGTGACTACCATTTAAAAAAATACCCTCTAGCTTGTTGCTTCGTTACTCGTTTACAAAGTCTTGAAAGATCTTGCTACGGAGAAACATGTTCATATGAAAACTCTTTTATTACTTGTAAAATTAGATCAAATATACAGTTGGTGGTACCTATCAATGGAAAAAATTACCACATGGAAAACAGTTGTGAAATGATATTTCACTAACCATTCAAAATATATAAGTTAAAAAAAAACTTTTATACACGAATAGACAAGCACCCAAATATTTTATATGCCCTTTTCGTTACATTAGGACAAAAAAGGTAAAACTTAACGTTTTTATTAATGTCTAAAATATGTTGAAAGCTCCGCGTTCGTGATGCCCATTTTTGTCTGTAGCCCGCGTTCCGTTTCTTATTTGCCCGCGTTTCGTTGTGTCCATATTTTGATACCCTTTACATGTATATTGCTATCATACCCGTCATTGCATGAATGGCTTAGTGTGTCCTTTTGACACAAGTTAAAGGACATATTTGAAAAAAGTCAGGTGCATTTTTTTATTTGAATTCTTTTTCTAACATCAAAATACATGTCGTTGTAAGTTCAAAACCTAAAAGAATCTGAAAAGTACCAACTGCATTTTCGTTTTATTAAATAAATATATACTGTTTACATCACGTTCTCTACCTTGAATGCATAAATATATGAGGAATAATCGTATGTCTTGAATAATATGTATCGCCTTTTCTTTATCGGAGAAAATTGCATTTTCTCTCGACCTACCTTGATCATTGTTTATTTTTCGGCACCGCGTTCGTTGTGCCAGCTCCGGTTCCTTTGTTAGAATACCCGGTGTGAAAAATATGACATGTAAGAAATTATAAGCCCACTTAAGTTTGAGGTTTAAAGTGAATTTGTTGAGGTGTTCTGAAATTAGGAGCACGGCATGCGAAAAAAACTCAATATTTTCATTTTCATACATAAATACATATCATATATACAAAAGAAAGTCTTCTTTTTTCCATTAAAGTATATTTGAATTCTCCGATATGAATTTTCACATTGACATATTTGTTCAAAATATTCATCATAGATGTATTCAATAAGGGACTTTCAAGATAGGAACTCTCGTGTAATTGAAGGCGAAAACGATCGCCTCCGACACCAGTACGTAGGAATACTGGATTTCTAAACCTATTGAAATAAATGTATACCGTATACAAAAAACAAACTATTTATGAAATTTAAGTGCATTTATAAGGTTTCCTATATGACAATTCTTTAACTAATTTTTAGTTGATGAAAAAAAAGTTACTTAAGCCCTACATTTTGATTAAATATAAATCAGTGATTCCCTCTCAATGTATTGATGTATTGACTTTTACAGAACGGTCATAATTCTGGCTATGACCATGCACGATTCTAGAGCAGGCTAACAGCTGTTCTAGAGCAGACTTGATACCTGTTCTTAAGTAAGTGAGAACTGAACCGTCAATCAAAAACGAATAATCTTAGGACCATGGCAACATCGCAAACAAAAAAGAAACAGAGACACAACATGAGTACGGCACAGAAAAGAAAAATGAAGACACACAAAGATGAACAACACGGACCCAATAAAAAAACCATGTTAATTAAGTTAACTTAGAGGAGCTTTTCTGACTGTGTGAAGTAAACTTTATGAGAGGTTATGTCTGTACCCCACTGTAAGTCAATAAATGCCGAAAAATAATGTATCATACGTACAAAATCGACTATTTCAAAATATTTAGCCGAAGCAGTGTCTGTCATGTTGGGACACTTTTATCACAGTGAAAAAACAGAGCACAGTATGTAATGTCGGTGGCAGTTGTGATTACATTTTAGGACAAAATTTTCACCTTTTTTCGTGTGGTAACTCTGTCGTTATTGGTTCCTGCAGTTGAAATAATATTACTTTTCACCGAAATAAAACCTAAACTGTTACAAGATACAGCTTCAGCAAAAAGAAGAGGGACCGAATTACTTATACGGGAGTTTTGAATCGTGTTCAACCCGGAAACAGTTCCAATTTTATTAGCTAAGGACAGAGTTATGTGAGAGGGAGATACTCCTTAGACTTTATACATAACTTTCCGATGTTGCCTTTGTCCATGGATTGTTCGTTCTTTGACTGATGGTTCAGTTCTCACTTACTTTTAACAAAATTTTCTAAAATTTAGATATTGCAAATTTTCAAATAAAATCGTTTTTCGAGCGAGCAGTCTACGGCGGTTATACACAATATCAATTCCAGCAGCACTTCGTAAAGTTTAGAAAAAGTGACGTTACGTTTGATGAAAAGTGATGATGTTTTAATAAGTTTTTATTTATTTAAATAGAGTATGAAATGAAATATGTGTTTCTTTTTCTTCTGTTCAGTATATATGCTGTATGCTGTATGCTACGCTAATACTATCTCGTGTGCCCTAAAGATCTAAGTGTGATCCGTGAAAAGCATTTTGGAAGCGTGACTGCGATATATATATATATATAACAAATAAAGTAACTATAACAACACTAAAGATGTAAAAATATGTACAAACTTGTGTTATATTTCAAGTCTCCGCGACCTTTCTCCAGACACATATCGACTGACGAAAGATGTGCAATCAATCAGACGCTGTAACAATTTTTCTCAAATACATAAACCAACAAAAACTTTTAATTTGAATTTGTATCTGTAATCAACCAATCAAATTAAATCTTCAGAATCTATTTCTTATCAAACATTTTTTCTCGTTCGGTGTTTTACTTATAAGTTTTTGAATTATTTTCATTAAGACCATCAGGCTTATATGAACTGACACAAAACATCAATGACATTGATATGAACATAATGTTATCCATAACTATGAACTTAAAATAGCAAAACACAATGATATGGACAACAAATACATATAGAAAAGTCTAAACATCAACATGAAGTGACACAACATATGAAAACAATTTGGCACTGGAGATAAAATAAACTAAATATAAAAGTATCAATGATAAAAGATTACTTGAATTGTAACAACTTATGAAAACATACTGATGTGAACAACAAATATAAACAGAAACGTTTATAAATCAACATAAAGTAATACAAATAACTAAATACCGAGGTTACTGTGAAAAACTGAAACATAACTTGAAATCTCCAATGAATTGACAAACATTATGACAACAAATAGTCATTAATATGAATATGTACACAAAACCAAAAGACAAAACTCAAGATCATATGATACAAAACATTAGAGATTAACCACATTCATGAGAACTTGAATATCAAAACACAACATGCAACATGAAATATGAACAAAAATACAAGCATAAATGGTTAAACATTAACATATTACTGATACAACATATGAAAACACACTGATGTGAACACCAAATACAAGTAGAAATGTTGAACTATGAACATAGAGCGACACAAAATATGAAAACTAATTGATATTATAAACAATATGAACAATATATTCAAGCATTAATAGTAAAAGATCAACAGTAAATGATACAACATATATATGTGAACACCAAATACGAACTGATTGAACATTGAAAACAGAAAAATTGAATAAACATACAAACATTGACATGAATGTTAACATCAAAACACGAAACAAAACGTTAAGTATGAACACAAACACAACAAAAGATGACAACAAATGCAAACTTGAACACAAAAACACAATATGAAATGAAATGAAAAATATGAACACAATTACAACAAAACATGAAAATAAATGTGAACTTTGACATCAAAACATAACATTACACATGAAATATGAACATAAACTGACACAAAAAATTAAACATGTGAACATTGACACGAATGTTAATGCCAAAACAAGGCACATAACGTTAACAATGAACAGAAATACAACTATTGGTGTAATGAATGTGATAAATTTATTGAAAACACAACATGACACATTAAACATGAACACAAATACAACACATAATGAAAACTTATTGAAATTAATGGAAACAAAACTTAAATAAACCATTAAATATTTGTTAAGAATGACACAATCAGATAAAAATATATAAACATGAAATGTTATGTTAAACATGAACAATAAATACCAGTATAAATATTTATAGATCAACATTAAGTGATTAATGGGTGGTTAATTTAAAGCATCCAGTAATGAATAATGGCAATTGTTTGGTGTTATGTAAGTAAAAATGGTAATTTTAAGGTATTTGGGTGGTGGTGGTGTTGATTTTCATGTTTCTGGGTCGTGGTGGCATTATAGTCTATGGTGGTGATTTTCAAGTATTTGGGTGGTTAAGCGGCGGCGGTTGTGGTGATGGGAGTGTCCATTGGTGGTTTAGCGGCGGCGGTGGTGGTGGGACTGTTAATTGGTGGTTTAGCGGCGGCGGCGGTGGTGGGATGAATGGCTATGGTGGCGGCGGCGGCGGTGGCAGCAGCAGCAAAAAGCCGTAAAAAGGCCAATAAAGACAACAAAGCGGCGATAAAAACATCGAAAACACGATACGCAACATGAAAGTGAACACAAAAACAACAAAACATGATAACTAAACGATATTCATATAATCAAAAATGTAATATAACATCAATTGTTTGTGACAAACACAACAAAACATCGAGATAAAATGAAATAACGTAAAATCTCGGAATGAACGAGACTTGTTAAAGATAAGAGATATCAACTTGACAGTATAACCAATCGATTTAGAAGTATGAAGGTATCTCGAATTGGTATATGACATGACTAAATTATCAACAGTTCGGATTAAAACTGATTTTGGGCCGAATTAGGGCTGACTAAGACCGATCTTTGATTTGTAAGGTCGATATCATCAAAATAGTACATGACAGCGCTACAACACCAACACCAATCGCTTTAGATGACTAAAGATTCCATATATCATAGGTCTTTAGTACTAATAGTTTTGATTTAGGCCGACTAAGGCCGATCTTTGATTTCTTAGGGCCGATAACTTCATTCTATTACGTTCAAGGATTTAACTACCTATACCAATCACTTAAGAAGTCTAAAGATACCCCGAATCCATATATCATATGAACCTATTATTGATTAAGGCCGATGTAAGGCCGACTTAGGGCCGATCTCAAAAGGGCAAGGTGTGATAAGGGGTTGATTTGGCCCAAGATTCCAGCGAATTTCTACTTTGCACCTCAAGATTATCTTTGATAGGCGTTTCAAAGCTGAAATATCATTTAAAGAAAAAATACAAAAATCAGAACCAATGACGTCACAAAAGGTACAGTTGTGACGTCATGAAAAGGCTATTTTGAGCATTTTCATATAAATATACAAAATTTGACAGATTTTCGAACAGTTTTCGTAACCAAAAATATCGAGCACATTCAAGAACCAATTAGATAATTTACCAACTTATTGGTACACATAAATTGAACCTCTCATATGAATATTTTTCTGGTTCTTGCTTGTGCTCTATATTTCTTATGCAGAAAAAGTAGTCAAAATTGGTCAAATTTGTCATTTTGTCACTTCCGGTGACGTCACATCCACCTCGATCCACCTCATCCACCTCCTCAAATGCGACCTGAAAACCACCTATATACTACTTGGAGTAACCCTTAATTTTTGAGTATTGTTTGCGTATTCTCGTTCCTTTGTGATGTCATACTAGGGTAAATCGAGGTCGCTGGATCGATTGGTGCAAGTTTTAAAGCGCTAGCTCCGAGTGTTAACGAGATATCGGCCCTAAACGGCCCTAAGTCGGCCCTGATCCTTAGTATTACTACTATAGACATATCATATATGGATTCGATTTATCTTTAGGCTTCTAAATTGATTGGAATAGGTAGTTAAAGGCTAAAACGTAGTTGTGTGAAGATATAGGCATCTTAAATTTTGAGATCGGCCCAAAGTCGGCCTTACATCGGCCTTAATCAATACTATTAATAATAGGTTCATATGATATATGGATTCGGGGTATCTTTAGACTTCTTAAGTGATTGGTATAGGTAGTTAAATCCTTGAACGTAATAGAATTAAGTTATCGGCCCTAAGAAATCAAAGATCGGCCTTAGTCGGCCTTAATTCGGCTTTTATCAATACTATTAGTACTAAAGACCTATGATATATGGAATCGGTGTATCTTTAGTCATCTAAAGCGATTGGTGTTGGTGTTGTAGCACTGTCATGTACTATTTTGATGATATCGGTCCTTACAAATCAAAGGTCGGTCTTAGTCAGCCCTAATTCGGCCCAAAATCAGTTTTTAATCCGAACTGTTGATAATTTAGTCATGTCATATACCAATTCGAGATACCTTCATACTTCTAAATCGATTGGTTATACTGTGAAGTTGATATCTGTTACCTTTAACAAGTCTCGTTCATTCCGAGATTTTACGTTATTTCATTTTATCTCGATATTTTGTTGTGTTTGTCACAAACAATTGATGTTATATTTCATTTTTGATTATATGAATATCGTTTAGTTATCATGTTTTGTTGTTTTTGTGTTCAATTCATGTTGCGTATCGTGTTTTCGATGTTTTTATCGCCGTTTTGTTGTCTTTATTGGCCTTTTTACGGCTTTTTGCTGCTGCCGCCGCCGCTGCCATAGCCATTCATCCCGTCACCACCGCCGCCGCTAAACCACCAATGAACAGTCCCACCACCACCGCCGCCGCCGCTAAACCACCAATGGACACTCCCATCACCACCACCGCCGCCGCTAAACCAAAACCACCCAAAAACTTGAAAATCACCACCACCATAGACTATAATGCCACCACCACCCAGAAACATGAAAATCAACACCACCACCACCTAAATACATGAAAATCACCATTTTTACTTACATAACACCAAGAAATTGTCATTATTCATTACTAGATGCTTTAAATTAACCACCCATTAATCACTTAATGTTGATCTATAAATATTTCTACTGGTATTTATTGTTCATGTTTAACATAACATTTCATGTTTACATATTTTGATGTTATTGTGTCATTCTTAACAAATATTTAATGGTTTATTTAAGTTTTGTTTCCATTAATGTCAATAAGTTTTCATTAGTTGTTGTATTTGCGTTCATGTTTAATGTGTCATGTTGTGTTTTCAATAAATTTATCACATTCATTACACCAATAGTTGTATTTCTGTTCATTGTTAACGTTTTGTGCCTTGTTTTGGTATAAACATTCGTGTCAATGTTCATATGTTTAATTTTTTGTGTCAGTTTATGTTCATATTTCATGTGTCATGTTATGTTTTGATGTCAAAGTTCACATTTATTTTCATGTTTTGTGGTAATTGTGTTCATATTTTACATTTCCTATTGTGTTTTTGTGTTCAAGTTTGCATTTGTTGTCATCTATTGTTGTTTGTGTTCATACTTAACGTTTTGTTTCGTGTTTTGATGTTAACAATCATGTCAATGTTTGTATGTTTGTTCAATTTTTCTGTTTTCAATGTTCAATCAGTTCGTATTTGGTGTTCACATATATATGTTGTATCATTTACTGTTGATCTTTTACTATTAATGCTTGAATATATCGTTCATATTGTTTATAATATCAATTAGTTTTCATATTTTGTGTCGCTCTATGTTCATAGTTCAACATTTCTACTTGTATTTGGTGTTCACATCAGTGTGTTTTCATGTTGTATCAGTTAATGTTAATGTTTAACCATTTATGCTTGTATTTTTGTTCATATTTCATGTTGCATGTTGTGTTTTGATATTCAAGTTCTCATGAATGTGGTTAATCTCTAATTTTTTGTATCATATGATCTTGAGTTTTGTCTTTTGTTTTTGTGTAAATATTCATATCAATGACTATATGTTGTCATAATGTTTGTCAATTATTGGAGATTTCAAGTTATGTTTCAGTTTTGTTATTAAAGTTCATATGAATGTCGTTTAATTTTGATATTTAAATGTTTCTAATTATATTTTTGTTCATGTCAGTGTTAATGTTCATATGTTTACATGTTTTGATATCACTTTATAGTCATACTTAACGTTAGGTGTATGATTTGGTGTTCACATCAATGTGTGAACATATCTTGCGTCAGTTTATATTGATGTTTCAATTCAGTTTGTTTTTTCATGTAAAAGTTTGCATTTCTTTTCACAATTTGTTGTAATAATGTTCATGTTTAATGTGTCATGTTGTGTTTTCATATATAAGTTTAGATTTATTTTTCAACTTTGTTGCATTTATGTTTATATTTAACATATCATATTAATTTTTCATGAAACAGATCACATGAATATGGTTAAGGTATGATGTTTTGTTGATCTTGTAACATCGATGCTTGTATTTGTTGTTCAAATTGATTCAATATCAATTTGTGTTCATAGTTTGTATTACTTTATGTTGATATATAAACGTTTCTGTTTATATTTGTTGTTCACATCAGTATGTTTTCATAAGTTGTTACAATTCAAGTAATCTTTTATCATTGATACTTTTATATTTAGTTCATTTTGTCTCTAGTGCCAAATTGTTTTCATATGTTGGTTCACTTCATGTTGATGTTTAGACTTTTTTGTAAGTATTTGTTGTTCATATCATTGTGTTTTGCTATTTTAAGTTCATAGTTATGGATAACATTATGTTCATATCAATGTCATTGATGTTTGGTGTCAGTTCATAGTCATAGACGTTTCATTATGTGTTTTCAATGACGTATCCATCAGTATAGTTAGGGTAACAGATCTGATAAGGGTAAGGGTTATACATAAGGACTAGGTTACTGTTATATACATTAAAGTTATGGTTACTGTTATATACATAAGGGTTAGTGTCATATACATTAGGGTAGGGTTATATACATAAGGGTTGCTGTTCTATATATAAGGGTTAGGGTTACTGTCATGTATTTAGATTAGGGTTATGACTATTGCTATATACATCAGTGGTAATGTTACTGTTATAGGGTTAGGGTTAATGTTTGAAGTGAAGGTTAGGGTTACTGTTCTATATATAAGGGTTAGGGTTACTGTTCTATATATAAGGGTTAGGGTTACTGTTATATACAATAGCGTTATGGTTATATACGTAAGGGTTAGTGTTATTTACACAAGGGTTAGTGTTATTTACACAAAGGTTAGTGTTATTACATAAGTGTTAGGGTTAGAGTTATATAAAGAGGGTTAGGGTTCTGCATAAGGGTTAATGTTATAAACCTTAGGGTTAGGGTTACTGTTGTATTCATTAGCGTTTTTGTTATATACATAATGGTTACTGTTATATGCATTAGGGTTAGGGTTATATGCATAAGGGTTATGGTTATAAACAATAAGGTAAGAATTACTGTTATATACACAAGGGTAAGTGTCATATACATTAGGGTAGGGTTATATACATAAGGGTTGCTGTTTTATATATAAGAGTTAGGGTTATGTACATATGGGTTAGAGTTACTGTTATATACATAAGGGATACTGTTATTACACAAGTGTTAGGGTTACTGTTATATACATAAGTGTAACTGTTGTATACATAAGGGTTAGGGTTACTGTCATGTATTTAGATTAGGGTTATGACTATTGGGGATGATACCATTATTAACGTTAGTGTTTTTTTGAAAGCATTAGGTTAGGTTATCATTAATTAATAAATAAAATGATTTTCAAGTGTAAGATCAGTATCATTTAAATCTTTTAGGTTAGGATTACATATATATTAATGATTAGTGATAAGTTATGGTTCAGATTAGGGTTTTTATTAGGTTAAGTTAGGGTAAGGTAGTTCAGGTTGAGAAAAATAAATCATAAAGTTGTTGGGATATCTAAATATTAGCAAAAATAAAAATAACATTAAAATATATATAATAATCATGAAAAATCAATAGAAAGAAAAACAAATTAATAAAAAATAATAAATAAAATAAATAATTATAAATATTGGTAATAATAATAATAGTTAATAAAAGAAATAATAAATAATAAATTAAAAAGGAAATGAAAAATAAAATAAAAGTAACAATAAAAATAATTAATACAATAAATAAAATATTAATTAAAAATATCAATAAAGTAACTAATAGATAATGAAAATAATGATGAAATAATAAATAATAATAAAAAATAATTTAAAAAAATACAAATGTATAATGAAAAAGAATAAATTACAGAATAATAAGTAAAAAATTAATTAATTGAAATAAAAGTTGTCATAGCAGCTTAGGTTAGGGTTAGAAGTTGGGTATAAGGGGGACAACATGAGAATATTAGAATAATATTCGAAAATAAATTATGAATGAATATAGAGTTGTCATTGGAACTTGGGTTAGGGTTAGAGGTTGGATAAAGAAAATAAAAAAAAAATAAAAATAAGAAAAGCATTCAAAAAAGAAAAGTGACTATAAATAGAGAAACAGAAAAAATTAGAACAACGAATAGTCAGAGTTAGTCATAAACAAAAGACAACAAAATCAAGAAACGAATGTATAAGGACTTAAGGAACACAACATAATGCATACAAACACCAAATGACTAGGGTTAGGATGGAAACATAGAACATAAACAACAAAGTCTTGGGAAACACAGAAGTTAGGGTATGGTTTAGAGAACACAACATATAAAACAATGATTGGGGTCAGATTATGGTCATGGTTAGAGCTAACATAAAGGATTAGGGTAATATAATAAAACAAAGACAATAGAATACATAGCACAAGATTACAGAAACCAAAGTCCAGAGAGAAGGTAAAAACGAGAACACCAGAAGACAGAAGACTATAGGTCAAAATAAAAGTTTAAGGTAGGATTAGGGACCAGATCAAAGATAAGACCGATGAAAGCATCTTACACAGGGCAGTACGATAGCTTCACAAATGAAGGCATCTTAAACAGAAGAAGGGTGGAGCCAAAGGCGAGACATACAGGACGAGGTAAGAAGGTCAATGACACACTAAAGTACATTAGCACCTCGACTGCAATTCGACAGCACCTCGACGAAAACGAACCCACGATATATAGTATTAATTCAATAGCACCTCGACAACTCCGAATCCGTAGAAAAACAATTAAAGCAATAGCACCTCGACAAATCCGATAGAATATTAGTACATTACGACTTGGATAGGCGAGACCAAAGATAAAGGCGAGAAACACATGACGAGGCCAAAAGTCAAACACTAATAGTACATCAGCACCCTACTGCACCTCGACAGCACCTCAACTAATACGAAGGCATTAATATAGTATTACTACAGTAGCATCTCAACAGCACCTCAACGGGCACCTCGACAAATACGAGTTTAAAGCTTCATATATACTACTGGCGGCCATTTTGAAAATGGTGGCCAATGAACAATTTTCAACATCGGTTTGAAGTTGCAACATCAATATCTATTTGGAAACCAAATTTTATTGCAATCAGGCAATGTTTAATTTCCCCGCCTTTTTTGGCGGCCATTATGAAAATGTCGATCAACGATCAATTTTCAACACCAGTTTTGAAGTCGCCACAGCATGGCAAACATTTTATCAATTTACACTTAACCTTCATCTTTTATAGTTATGGAAATAAAGACAAAAATATGAAAATTTAGAAAATTCTGTGAAAAGGGACAATAACACCTACAGGGGTTTTGGATCAAAATTTCCGGGTGGGTAGAAATTGATATGCTGAACATTTTTGCAATTTACACTTTACCTCTATCTGTAACACTTTTTGAAATGAAAAATGTAAATATTTTGTAAATTTTATGAAAAAAGGGTGATATCTCCGAGATGGTGTTCAGATTTTCTTCAAAATTGCACAGTAGGTAGATCTCATCGTGCGGGTCATTTTTGTCTTGTCAGATGTTTTATATTTGTAACGGTTTCCGAGTTATTGGCCAAAAACTGCAATTTACCCCCTATGTTCTATTTTAGCAATAGCGGCCATGTTGTTTGATCAGCCGACTAATCGAACACAATTTTTAAAGTCCATACCCTGGTGATGATTCTGGCTATGTTTGGTTACAATTGACCCATCAGTTTGAGAAGAGAAGATTTTTGAAATTGTTTACCAAAATGTTGACTGACGGTTGAGTCACGGACTACGGACGCAAAAGGATGGCAAAGGCTCATATGGCCTTTTAGGCCAGGTGAGCTTAAAAGGGAGAGTTCCAGTCGTTTTTTGCCATTTTTATCAATTTTTGCCTTAACTCTGCACGAAACTGAAGGAAAAAAATCCAGAAAATGGGAGGTTCCAACCCCTGGAACTTCAGAATCTGACTCCGTTAATAATATTAATCTTTTTCTGAGTAAATATTTTATTTTAAAAACTTTTAACAACAATATGCAAACACCCGAATTTCACCAAGGTAGGATTTTCCAAGTTTACACATGGATCTCTCTTTCCATCGGCAGATCTAGAATAAAAAAGAGTGTTTCAATTGTTCAAGAAAGAGGTGGGCTCCAGGTGATTTTGCTCTAATTTCTACAAAAAATTTTAATGAAACTTTCAAGAAAAAAAGCGGGGTTTAACCCTCAACACACTAGATCCACCATTTCCAGTCTATCTCAGTTGATTTTATTTATAGCAACATTCTAGCAACTATTTTGCCAATATTCTTCCTTTTATACAGTAGTATTTCAAGTGCTATTCGTATTACTATTGGTAGTAAAACGTAAATTCCATTTCCTTATTTTGTCATTGTTATGGTCAGAAAACACGATTGGTTGTGTACTTATTTTGCAACCTATGAAAATGATTGTAACAACTTCCTAAGAGTTTTGTTTAGCACGTGAATAATTGTATACCTATTTGTGCCGAATATGTCAACGGTAATACCTCCTTCACATACACGAATGTTTCTTACGAATCGTTAGGAATGTTCGATTCGTAGTCGTTCGCATGCATCTGTATGTAACTCTCCGACATTCGTAAATAACTCGTTGACGTTTGCAGATATTCGTATTGATTCGTGTAAGGACATGAAAATTTTTTGACATGTCAAAAAATTTAACACAAATGCCCACGAATCTTTATCGATTATTTCATCCGTAAAGAGCTCGCAAACTAATCTTAACAATTCGTAAGTCATCGTTAACCGATCGCAATAAATCGTAAAGCATTGGCAATAAATCGTGGACAATATGGTACCTAAAACGTTTTACGATTTATTTATGAATAATTGCGAGTAGCTTACGTTCGTTTTGCGATTGATTAACGGATAAACACGCATTCGTGCGATCATTTTGAGAGAACATGCGGTTACTTTACGAAGTTATACGAATACTTTGAAAGTGGTTTCAAAATAAATGCTAGTATTTTACGAATAGGTCGGCACTCAAATCCGAGTTGTCTTCCCCTTCTAAAAGTAGGATGGAAAAGTTATGATGATGTAAATTTTCTCTTTTTTTTCCTCTGTGGCTGTGAAAGAAAAAGTTGAGGAAAATAAGTTTATTTTGTAGTAAAACATTACTCGTCTCCTTAAATGTGCATTTTAAGACTACAGAAGGTTATAAAGTCTGAAATTTATACAAGTAAATGTTACCCCAAAAGAAAAAAAATGCTGCCGTTTGTGAACACTCGTAACTAAATCTCATATATTCGTAAAAAACTCGTTAAATTATCGTAAACAGTCCGTTTATTAGCCGTAAAAGCTATGATCAAATCGCAATAATTAATTTTGTCCTCGAAAGAATTCTTAGATAACTCGTATCCATTCGTATTTCGCTTGCACATATTCATAACGATTCGTAATTTTTTATCGTAACTGTATCGCGTTCATTCCTAGTAAATCGTTAAGTGGTCGTTCATAATCGTAACTCATCGTAAAGAAATCGTACTTCACTCGTAAATGTTTTTTATTCGCAAGCATTCGTGTTAATTTTACGAATCTTGTAAATTTTATGATTCGGAAGGATTCGTAAGAAAAATTCGTGTATGTGAAGGGGGCATAAGCTTGGTCGCAGATCATTGTATGTAATTGTAACTCTGCGACATTCGTAAATAACTTGTAGACATCCGCAGATCTGCAGATATTCGTGTTGATTCGTGTAAGGACATGAAAATCTTTTGACATGCCAAAAATTTTTACACGAATGTCTACTAGTGGAGCAATTGAAGTCAAATTCTTAAGATTTGAATCAACCAACCTAACATCAGGATACATTATACATCATTCGAAGACTAACTTCGTTCTCTATCCGTTTTCACCGTTTTCGGTTAACAATGACTTATGAATTGTTAAGATGGGTCTGCGAGCTCTTAACGTATGAAAGAATCGATAAAGATTTGTATAGTGGAGCAACGCAATTCAAAAGGACGTGTAGATTAGGATTTTAACCAACCCACCTTACATTGGGCTATATTATACATCAATTGATAAGTAATTTTGGTCTTTATCCGTTTTCACGGTTCGTCATATTGGGAAGTGGTCACAATTTTTTTTAATGAACGTCAAAGGTCAAACTTCTGAAATTCTGGTAGACTCATTTCAATCACATTCCAAACATTAATTTCTTCATGACGTTAAAAAAATTGACTTAAATGGTTATACATGTCTACAATAATATATTTTTAAAGCATTGATAACAATTCATATATAAAAGGATTCACAAGAAGTGAATTTTTGAACGACGTCCAAAAACATAACTTGCCATCTATATAAACAGTTTGTGAAATTTAACTTTGAGACGGCAAATTCTACCGATATACTTTATAGATGTTTTTAGTCAAATAAATTCGATACTTAATTGGTCAAACATCTGACAACGACACACATAATTGACCATAAAAATGACTTAAAATCTCAGAATTACGAACTGGCATACATTACAGTAATTTTTCGTCAGTTAGACGAAATAAATTACGTTGTTGGTAGCCTACAAACCAAGAAAAGATCACAGACAATATGGGAGGAAGTAACTTAAATACAAAAAATGACCATTAATATATTTTAGGGGATTTTTTGTATTCTGCTATTTTCATATTTTTCATATTTTTATTTTTTGGAAATTTTGTTTTGGTTGCTACATAGAAAAAACACACTTAATTTAAACGCATTTTTTAAAAATAAGATATTTCTGTTCTCCTGGAAAATGTCTATTGAATTTCTGAAAGATTTGAGCTGCATATGTTAAGGTAGCAAACAACGGCTCTTGAATACCGAAGGAAATAGGGATATGGTTATTACAAAAATCAAAGTGCAGATATATGGATAAAAATAGAATACAGAAAGGGACGGGAGACGTCCACAAATCACAGCATTCAGATATACTTATATAGTATGAACTCCTAGTGACATCAAGAGTAACAAAAGGGTAAGCATGTCCTGCCCCACTGGCGATGCCTGTAACACGATCATTAGGCATATTAAGTTTTTGAAGGTCTGATTAGTGGCAGTTTAATACATTGTACAGGTCATTTTTCTAACCCTTTTACGATGCAAATTAAAAATGCATGGTACGTGTAACCTCCCTAACTCTTAAACAGTACCGACGTAAAATTTTGAAAAGCTTTGAAAATCATTAAAGTTTTTAAACATTGCCAAGGACAAATCAGTGGCACAAACATCACTAACGAAGACAAAACTAGAATGTTAACTTACGATATACAAAACAAAATTTAAAGCACCGACATTGTGAACTCTCATACAAACCGATTGTTACTTCAGGTGCCCCGTAATTGCAAGCATGTCTTGCTCCGCAAGCAGCACTCGTCACGCTATCAGTGAGTAAATCCAGGGTCAAGTCAAATCCGCGAAGATGAGCAATCTAGCTGAAAATGTTCGTTTTTCATGTTGGACACCGACACGTTTTATCTTTCAGTGATGTCATGGTTACGGCCAAAGAATTTCTGGAGAAATAAAAGGAACAAAGCTGAAAATTTTTTTTATTCAACAGCTTTTGGTAAAATGTTTTTGCTCTTAAAAAAAGATTAATTTGTTATGCTGTACACGTGCTTCATGGGGTATTCCCTTAGCAGCAGCATTTGAATCGAATAATATATAAAGCCATACTCAAAAACATAGATAGTACTCATAACAAAAAAAAAGTCGTAAAAAGAAGGCAAAATCCAGGACCAATGACATTCACCAAGTGCAATACAAGGAATAAAGCCTAATTATTTTAAGGGGTTAGAATTTTGATAAAAACAGTAAATTTCTATAAAACGCAAGGTGAAATTTTCATGTAAGACGAGTTTTACTACACGGCTGGTGAATACCCTTGGGACCTCTGGTCCACCAGCAGTGGCTCGATCAAGTGGTTTCAAAATACAAAAATATCCAAGTTGCAAAACAAAACATTGAATTTCGTTACGCTGAACACGAGTTTCAAGGAGTAAACTCATCAGGAGCATTTGAATGGAACAATATGGAAAGCATGTTCGAGAGTAACGAATCAGCTGTGAAATGTACACTTTATACGTTGGAGATGTAGGTATTTTGCTGCTTAGAAAACAAAAGTTCATGATAAGGAAGTTAAAATAACCATGTTTGGAGTGCAGCTTAGATTTTAAACGTACATCTGTGTCAATTTACAACAAAAGATCTAATTACATGTAGGTACGAAGCTGAAGTAGACCTGTGTATAAGTAGTCTCTTTGATTTTAATTACTGAAGAAAAGATAACAGGAAACACTTACAATGGCCGAACATTACAATCACATCCCACAATCCACTAGGGAACTGCATACGAAAAACAATAAAATGACAAATGACAAACATAGACAATGATAGGAACTCGGGATAGCCGGACTTGGTACCGGCACTAACAACAGCTTGCGGTAGGGTTAAACCGGTTTATGGGTACCCAAACCTCCCCTTTCTCTACCCCGTTTCCCTATAGTATAATAAACATACAAATAAAACCCAATACAGGTAGACCACTAACTTCAAGACCACAATCTAGAAAAGGAAAGAAAAAGACCATACGTAATTTAGAAAGATGGGTCAGGGAGTGCTCGCCGCTAAACTGCCGGCTAGCTCAAGGAGCCTAGTCTGCTGGTAAAACACTGTCGCACTACGGAATATTAATCAAATTCAAACCTCCCGAAGGGTTTGGTAAAGAATCTTCATGGATTTCAGTAGACATCGGCAGTATCAGTGAGAGGCCAGTATAAATGTAAAATCGTCATGTCATTGGATCCAAAAGCCAGTTTCACTGAATCATGAAGAATATCCGGTCAATATCCCCTATTACGTTAAGAATGTAAGTTACGTCCCAGTTTTTCTGGATTTTTTATAAGATTTTGACATTTATGAACAACATTTCCGAAAAATCGAGGGTGAGAAATGCCCTTAGTAATAAGCTGTTTGCGAGTCGCATTACATTTAGATACCAAATGTTCATGTCTTCTATAAAACTTCTTAAATGTGTTTATCAATTTATGAAATCTGTAACCTTGTTGTAAAAGTTTGGATGTGATAGTAAGGTTACGTTTATTAAAGTCGTCAAGAGTAGAACATAAGCGTGCGAATCGTACCAGTTGAGATATATACACCCCGTATGATAGAGCTACAGGAACGTCGCGATCAAGAAAAGGGAAGTTAGTAATGGTGAAATCAAAATTATCCCTTTTATCATAAATTTTAGTTTTAATTTTTCCAGAGTCAACGATGATAGTTAGATCGAGAAATGGGCAGTATTTAGAATCATTGTTTGCTTAATTAAATTTCAGTTGTTGTGGATAAATAAGGTCGACATATTCTAAAAACTGGTGATTGTCAACAGTAAAGATATCGGCGATATACCTGCTGTTATTGTTGAAAATTGAAATAAGTTGATCACTGTTTTGTATGGTTCCAGCCTGTAATTTTTTCATAAAGTCCCGTTCGTAACAGAACAGGAAAAGATCTGCAATGAGAGGTGCACAGTTTTTACCCATGGGAATTCCAATGACCTGTTGATAGACGATGTAGCCAAAACGAACAAAATTGTTGTCTAACAAAAGATTCAGTGCCTTAATCATGTCATCGCAAATCCAGGAACAATGATTTTTATGACTAGTGTTAGAGAAGAATCCTTGCTTTTTATTACAGCAAATGAACTGTATACCAGAAAATTTGAAAGACCATTTAATAAGTTGTCTTAATTTATATTTAATCAAATTATGCGGAAGGGTTGTGTAAAGTGTAGAAAAATCATAACTGTCAATAGTTGAAACTGGTCTTTTTATCGATTTTAGTTTATCTAAAACTTCAATGGAATTTTTTACACTCCAAAAGTAATTTACACCAGAGTTTTGATAAGTTTTTTTCACAGTATTTGATAACTAAATCTTTAATACAGGTGCACTGGTTAAATGGATGGATAAATTAGTGGTAGAACAGTTACTCGATGCCGAAATAAAACGATGTTTGTAGGGATTTAATGAAGCTAAGGAACCCAGTACATAGTAGGCAAGGTGTTATCCTTAGGCGGATCTTGGAGCATATCTTTATCGCTATAGTGCTGCTTGGTTAAAGTTTTTTCGTCAAAATTAGTACGTTCGAAAGTGTTAGACTTTGCCAATTCGTTTTGTTGGACATATATATAATATTTCTTTCAAATAATAGAAACGTTGTTGGAGGCTTTATCGACTGGTACAAATACATATTTATTGCTAAGATCTCTTAATTTTAACTTAATTCTGTTTACTGACAGCTTAGTTGCTGACTCTTTATAATTATCTTTATAAAAATTTATTCTGTTAGTGACTTTGTAATTATTTTATCTTTGAACATATTGAGTGCGTGTTTGTCTGCACTTTCTCGTTTGCACCATTTTTAACAATAATTGGTAACTGCGTCTTAAATAATATCAAAACGCGCTTGCCAGTTTATTTTCGAAGATGGGTTATATTAAGCACCTTTCTAAAGAATTTTCAAACTTCTTTATCATCAATGATATTCAGGTTCCCCGTTAATACAATTAGCATCACAGGTTATAGAAGATTAATTGAAAAAAAAATGATTTCTAGTAGGCTTTTTTTAAGAGAAGGAAATGACAGGCATGTCCTGATTGTCAAAATAAACGGGGACAAGTTTTTGAATATCTGGGTCTCGAAAAATGCCTACGATGTCGATAAAATCGATTCCTTTATTTATGTATTTATTTTACATGTTCATCGGGTTAGTCGATTCTGGTATAAAGCCGATGATAGCAGAAAGCATCAATAATTTTAGAACATTCGTAGAGCAGGCTATTTACAGACATGGTATCACATTCTAAAGAAATTTTGTAAAGTTGATTAACAGGAATTGAACAAAGTTTAGTAAACAACCCGTGTCGCCCATTGTTTTTGAAGACGGTATACAAAGCGTTAACATTTACGACGTTTTTACGTTTGTTTTTAATGTTATAATTCACTCTTCGGCCATGTGACCTGCGATGGCGTAATTTAGGAGAAGAAATACTCCTGATGTTAATGGAAGCGCGCTGAGAAATGTTTTCTTGACCCATGATGTTGTCTTATAAACCTAAAGGGTAAGCTGTCTGAAGTTTTTGTATCCAAGATAATTCACATTCTCTAATTGATCTTACAAATCCTCTCTAGGATTGGTCAGGGGATTCAACAATTTCTAATGGTTGAACTTTTATATATTTTTGTCGTGATTATAATGGAACAGTGCTGATATATGTAAGATCGAAACTTTTTTCGGGGAACGAATGCGATACAGGTGTTCCTGGGTGCGTCGTTGTAAGGGACGACCAGTTTCACCTACGTACTGAATTCCACTGCCTGGTTTAGTTTAGGTGATCAAATATACCAGGCTTGGTGTTTGTCAGGAGATGTCAACAGGGAATTTGATAGCAAAGTTCTTGCCATTGACATTTGATTTTACAGTATTCTCCTGGACGAGGCGACGTTGCACATTGTCTGGCGTCGCACGTTTGAATTTTAGAAAACCCACGATTGCTCTTGTTAAATACAGAAGCTGTTATGTATCTGGATGTTTAAGTTCATTGGTACAGATCTGGTGCAAACTAGAAGTGTGTTCTTAATACGAAAACGAATGCCCCCCTCCCCCAGTACTTAATGTTCCTAGAGTGATAAACACAAGTAAGTTTTATGCTGCCACCTGATGGCCAATCGTTCCAGCTAGACGATGCCCAACTACATGTAAGCATGATGGTCAACAATCCTGTGAAGTAAAGTTGAAATTCTTTGAAAGTTTTGGGAGAAATAGCATCCATAAAATTAATTTAGCAAAAGTCAAAAAGGGGAAAAACTTCCACAAAAATTGGCCCATTTATCACACGAATCGATATGTATAAATACCCATGATTGTCAACAATCATTAGAACTTTGGTTGAAATCCGAGGAAAGATGTAGGAGAATTGGCGTCCACAAACTTAATTTTGTAAAATTCTAAGTCAAAAAGGGGCATAACAACTCCAACACAAATTAGCCAATCAATCCGGCGAGACCATATGCACAACTGGGTATGATGGTCAACAATTCTGTGAAGTTTGGATGAAATCCGATGAAAGATGTAGGAGATGTACTCAAACTAAGTAACGGACGACGGACTGACGAATATGTCTTCCCTTGAGAGGAGTGAGTCGCAATATTCCTTAAAAATTGGAATATTATGATACAGTAGATTGTCTCTCGATCAAAACATGCCCGTGTCATGGGTAGAACTTCTGTGGGACTGAACTTTTACGATTCTGGAAATGTATAACAGTAGGAGTAATGGTCTATGAAGTGTATTTTTGCTGCAACTTGATTTATCCAATACGTCGGAACATGTACATGCTCCTTTTCCTCCAATGAAAATAAAATAAAAAAGCCCATCCCCCAAAAATAAATAAAAACACTAGAGAAATTCATAAATGTGTTATTTATTTCTTACGTTCATATGAAAACAAATGTAAAGGAAAAATAAGAAAAAAAATACAAATTCACAAATTACAAAAAACTACTTCCTGCGATCTTGCCTGTTACCTTGTCGTGTTTGGTGGGCTTCGGACGAGGTAATTTCTTCCTCCCTTCTAATAAAATATTACTTTTTTGTATGCCATTAGAGAGTTTAAGTCAATTTGAGGGCAATTATGGGCGTAATTGTGAGATGTATGACCCAAATAAAGTCTTAGTTTTATTTGATTTAAACATAAATATAGTATGTCGTTCATCTTATGAAAATCTCATAGGTCAAAAAGTCAAGGTCAGTTCACAAACTTTAATAAGAGAGCAAGTCATGTTTTTAGAAAACGCTTATACATTCACACCCTGTGAATCTCTTTTTGTAGAAAGAAGATCAATATTGTTATCAATGATTTATAAATATGTTATTGTACACATGTTTATGGTCCAACATAATGCATTATGAATTAAATAAAGTCAATCTGCAATGAAAAAGCGGCTGACAACTGACGAGACCCATCGCCAATTAAAAATAAGTGTCGAAACAACTAAATAATGAAAAAACCGGAAAATTAAAATGACCAAAATGTACAATCACAGGTCAGAATCACAATAACACTTCAAATATTATTCAAACAACTTAATTATATTGGAAATACAGTACACGATTAACTAGCACTAATTGAAAAGGGCAGTATAAAACCAAAACTACTGAAACATTGTCAAATGTGCAAAACATTTGCTTGTAACTATGGAAAAATGCTTCTGGTGGCTTTTGAGTTTGTCAGTACTGAGATAGATCTCGGTGATTTTACTTCACCAATGGTCTAACGTAATGTATTGTGAATTAAATAAAGTCAATCTGCAATAATAAAAGCGGCTGACCACTGATGAGACCCACCGCTTATTAAAAATTAAGGGTCGAAACACCTAAATAATGAAAAAACAACCGGAAAATTAACAATGACCAAAATGTACAATCACAGGTCAAAATCATATTAACACTTCAACTATTCGAACAACTTAATAATATTGTAAATACAGTACAAGATTAACTCGCACTAACTAAAAAGGACAGTATAAAACCAAAACTACTCAAATGTGCAAAACATATTCTTGTCACTATGGAACAATACTTCTGGTGGCTTTTGAGTTTGTCAGTACAGAGATACACTGTAGAACTCGTATGGTCCAACAAAAAGTATTGTGAATTCAATAGTCAATCTGCAATAACAACAGCGACTGACCACTGATGAGAACCACCGCTAAGAAAAATGGGGGTCGAAACACCTATTAAAATAATGAAAGAAATAACAGGTAAAAATTAACAATGATCGAAATGTACAATCACACGTCAAAATAACAATAAAACTTAAATGTTTTTAAAACAACTACATAATATTGGAAATACACTACAAAATATGCTCTCAATAAATGAATAGGACAGTATAAAATAAAAACTACTCAAATGTGCAAAACATATGCTTGTCACTATGGAACAATACTTCTGGTGCTTTTGAGTTTGTCAGTACTGAAATATGACTCGGTGATTTTACTTCACAAAAAAAAAAAATTAGCATCCAGCATCATTGAAAATAACGCAGTAAAGCAAAATGTATTCAACTACATATTACACGCTTGGTATCACAAAGACAATACTTCTTGTTACAATTGAGTTTGTCAGGACTGAGATAAGATTGGGTAATTTTATTTGCAAATTAAAGTAAATTTTTCAACTTCACATTGAAATTAATGACGGAAAAGTGACTGAAATGAGTTTGGATAAAATTAAGCTATTCTGTTTATTTCTATTAGACATGTCTGTTAGACAAACATGATGCCACCGCAGTTGGGTATAAAACATGGAAATCTAATTTCTAAGCATTGATATAACTGTGGCTTTAATATTGTGATAACAGTTCCAGAAAACACATTTCAATAAAATTACGAAGTTCAGCTACCCCTCAAAATCACAATTTTTGGGCAAAATCTTAACCATGACAATATGCACATTTTCAATCCATGCCTAATCACTGTGCGAAGTAACATAAATGTAGCATTAATATAGTGGGGTAGTTTTCCGGAATAGCAGTTTAAAACACAACTTTTGATAAATGGATAAATAAGTTCAACTACCCCTCAAAATCACAATTTTTGGCCGATATCTATATGTAAACCATGACAATATGCACATATCTCCAATCCATGCATAATAAATATGCAAAGTAAAACTAATGTATCATTAATATTATGGGAGGAGTTGTCCGGAATATCAGTTCCAGAACACACATTTTGATAAAATGGCAAAGTCCAACTACCCCTCAAAAACACAATTTTTGGCCAAAATCGAAACCATGACAATATTATGCACATCTTCAATCCATGTGTAATCACTGTGCAATGTAAAATAAAATAAAAAAAACGCACCAAAGGGGCGAAAGCCGAGTTGCCAATATTTGTTATTCTCATAAGTACATCATCGGATATTCAAATAGTTGTACCTAAGCATATGAATTCTTTCATTTGTCCCCCTTAAAATCTATTTTTTTAATAGTACTAAAATTGTAAAAGTGTGTAGCAGAATACCTTTCTTTCGATAAATTTCAGTTCTCTAGTTTGAATTCCATGGCAACTGAAAGCTCCACTATCCATTATAATTCATTTCAGACCACTATTCAAAAAAAAAAAAATGGCAGGGGTTTCTCTTATAATCAAAGCAATACATATTGCTGAAATCAAAACATTCTTAGTCCCCCTTTCAAAAAAAATGGCAGGGGTTCCCCTTATAATCTAGTTTTACACATTTCTGAAATTGTGAAGAAAATTTGAAGCAGAATAATTTTTTTCAAAGATTCAGTATTCTGGTTTGGTCTCTATGTCAACTGGAAGCTCAACTATCCATTACAACCGATTTCAGACCGTCATTCAAAAAACAATTAGGTCAGGGGTTCCCCATATAATTTAATTTAATTGTGAAGAAAAACATGCAGCAGAATACTTTTTTGAAAGATTAAGTGTTCAGGTTTGGTTTCCATAGCAACTGAAAGCTCCACTATCCATTACAACCAATTTCAGACAACCATTTAAAAAAAAAGTGGACAGGAGTTCCCCATATTATACAGGTAATACATATTCCTGAATTAAAAACATTCTAAGTCCCCCTTTCAATAAACAAATTTTGGCAGAGCTTCCCCTTATAATCTTGTTTATACATATTTCTGAAATTGTGGAGAAAAATATGTATCAGAAATCTTTTTTTTAAGATTCAGTGGTTTGCTCCATTAAAATTACAACCAATTGCAGACCAACATTTAAAAAAATGGACAGTGGTTCCCCTTATAATCTAAACAATTCATCAAAAATCAGAATACACAAAAGTATTTTTTTTCGTCTAAGATTAAATTTAAACTGTATATTGCAGAAGACTTTTAGAAATATAAATTTTTCTTCACATTAAATTTATTACATCCTTTTTTTAAATTTTGACTTTTCAATATATCTTATTTTTAAGTTAATGACATCCCAAAAAAGTGTGTTTGTATACATAACTAGAACTAACAAATAAATTGAACATTTTCTAGCAATATAAGTACTTTTTATGAACAATAAAACTTTTTTAGCTATTTTTGTAATCCAAATAATACCAAACATGTGATTTTAAGCTTTATTCCTGATTGTTATTTTTTCTTATATGTTTAGAAGTTGTGACCTTGACCTTTGTCGCACAAAACTCAAAATCGATAAGATTCCTCCTCTGATCATAAGTGATGTCTATGCCAAGTGTCATTTTGATGTGACATGTGGTTCTCAAGAAAACATTTGGAAACCAAAAGTTGACTCCCGGAAGCACGGACGCCCGGACGCACAGACATGGTTCATCAAATTATAAGCAAGTTCGACTTCGTCGCAACTCGGCTAAAAAGGAGCATTAATATTGTGAGATGAGTTGTCCGGAATAGCATCTCCAGAACACACATCTTGATAAAATGGCCAAGCTTAACTACCCCTCAAAATCATAATATTTGGCCAAAATTTAAACCATGCCAATATGCACATCTGTAATCTATGTCTAATCCCTGTGGAAAGTCACATATTAAATGTAGCATTAATATTTTGGGAGGACTTGTCCGGTATAGCAATTCCATAACACACATTTTGATTAATTTGCCATGTTAAACTACCTTTAGAAATCACAACTTTTTGCTAAAATCAAACCATGACAATATGCACATCTTCAATCCATGCATAATCACTGTGCAAAGAGAAATAAATGTAGCATTGTGTGAGGTGTGGTCCGGAATAGCAGTTCGAGAACACACATTTTGATAAAATGGTCAAGTTCAACTACCCCTCAAAATCACAATTTGTGGCCAAAATGTAAACCATGACAATATGCACACCATCAATCCATGTCTAATCACTGTGCAAAGTATAGTAAAATTAGCATGAATATTTGGGAGGAGTTATCCGGAATAACAGCTTATCAGAGATGGGACGGACTGGCGGAATTACGGACGGACGGACGATGGTACAACAATATGCCTCCGACTTGTCGTCGCGGGGGCATAAAAACTGTGACCACCTCTAAATTTGACGAACAGTGAAAACGGATAGATAACAAAATTACTTATCAATTGATGTATAACATAGCCTAATGTAGGGTGGGTTGATTAAAATTCTGAACTAGACGTCCTTTTGAGTTTCGTTGCTCTACTATACGAATCTTTATCGATTCTTTCATCCGTAAAGAGCCCATAAACCAATCTTACCATTCCATAAGTCATCGTTAACCGATCGCAATAAATCGTTAAGCATTCAAAATAAATCTTGGACAATATAGTTCCTAAAATGTTTATTTAGGAATATTTAGGAGTACTTTACGATCGTCTTGCGATTGGTTTCCGGATTAACAAACAAAGACAAGGCCATTTCACGAATTATACAACGCTTTCAGAGTGCTGTTATGTTGAAAAATGTATTGTTGTGTAGGAAAGGGGGGCAGAGACAGCTTTTCATTGTTCTTGTCTCCCTTTTCCCTCAACAAAGCGGGAAATGCGAATTCTCTTTTCTGGTTACATTTCAATTTCTGGGAAACTTAGCTCTCAACTTAGATAAACAGCTGATACGTTCTTTCGAGGCTGGGCCCTGGTAATAACAAAATATAAAGTCGACATTTTATTTCGGGAACCAAACAAGCGACTTTTCGTACTTTGCATTTGGTTAATCAACCTAAAGTCACGTGCTGTAAGGTGCCGAAAAATTACCAGACCTGTATTCCGATTGGTCAATTAAAGTATATCAAATTTAGTCTTTTTAATTATCAAAACTTATTTACCTAAAACATCTGTCAATTAACACTTACTTCAAAGTATAAAGAAATCTTACTAAATGGGATATATTATTTAATTACTCAAATATATCAACTTAATCCTAATGGATTTTTGTCGATTTCTATTATTCTAGGTCTCTTTATCTCGGACTTTTTACGTAATTATCAAATAAGATTTATTTCTAAACCATGACATTAATTCATCTAGATTGCTTACTTATTTACATTCCAATTAATCCTATTTCCTTTAATGTAGATTTAATTTATTCTTCTTCTGCTCTACAGTTCATTTAAATCCAATTTTAATCAATTTCAAAATATTATTTATCAAAGTTTTAGTTTAATATATTTCATGTATTTTAGCACCATTACATATATAAAGTCGATATTTTATTTCGGGAACCAAACAACAAGTGACTTTTCGAACTTTGCATTCGGTTAAGCAACCTAAAGTCACGTGCTGTAAGGTGCCGAATAATTACCAGACCTGTATTCCGATTGGTCAATTAAAGTATATCAAATTTAGTCTTTTTAATTATCAAAATTTATTTACCTAAAACAACTGTCAATTAACACCTACTTCAAAGTATAAAGAAATCTTACTAAATGGGATATATTATTAAATTACTCAAATATGTCAACTTAATCCTAATGGATTTTTGTCAATTTCTATTATTCTAGGTCTCTTTATCTCGGACCTTTTACAATTATCAAATAAGATTTATTTCTAAACCATGACATTAATTCATCTGGATTGCTAACTTATTTACATTCCAATTAATACTATTTCCGGGCTGTAATCACATTTAATGTTAATTTATTCTTTTTCTGCTGTACAGTTCATTTAAATCCAATTTTAATCAATTTCAAAATATTATTTATCAAAATTTTAGTTTAATATATTTCGTAATCAAACTTTAAGTTTAAAATTGTTAACGATGTATTAAGGCAATATTAGTTTCAACTATGTCATAAGCTGGCAAAATTATTATCTAATTATTTATTATTTTTTTTTACATAGTACTTTCATCTTATTACTTTCATAATTTATCTAATTCAATCATTTATCTATTTATTTTGTCATTGCATTACGCAAAAAACGATTTTTCAAATCTGTAGTAGGAAATATTGATTCTAATGTACGTACACCACTTTTATTTTATACGGAAACGTATTTGTGCCACGAGTTGCAATAATAAGGATGGTTATTAAGCACGTATTGTTATTAATAATACGTTAATATTGTGTTATTAACATGAATATATGTGTTATAACACGTAAACTATGCCTTATTTTCACGTCTTATTTCAATATCTATGTATAATGCGTCTTAAATAAGCATGTCTTATTTAAGACGATCTTAACTTAGACGTAATAATTTTATAAAAATAAACTTAAGAAAAGAGTCGTGTTATTTATTGAAAACTATTATGTTATAAGACATTTCATACATCATACCTATTAAGTTTGGTTCTATTTGCTTCCATGGCTTCAGAGTATATAGCCAAATGTATGCTTTTTCTATAGGGTCCAATGTTAAACTATGACCTGCGCTTGCGGCCATTTTTTTTTTTGTTTTTTTGTGTTTTGTTTTTTTTGTTTTGTTTTTTTTTTTTTGCAGATCAGACAAATTCGCTTAGTAACTTAAGAGAGGATTGCCAATACATGTTTTCCCATAGGGTCGAATGTTAAAATATGTCCTGCGCTGGTGGCCATTTTTTTAACGTATCAGAAAAATTTCGGCAATCCAAGTAAAAGACCTTCCATACATCATTCCTGTGAGGATTGGTTCAGTTTGCTTCAGAAGCATCGGAGGAGTTAGCCAATATGTTTTCCAATATGATCCAATCCTGCGCTGGCGGCCATATTTTAAGGCAGATTGTAATAATTCCGGCAATCTAAGTAAAGGATCTTCCATACATTATTCCTGTACAGTTTGGTTTAATTTGCTTCAGTTACTCTAGAAGAGATGGCCAATAATATATGCTTTCACCATACGGGGTCCAATTTTAAACTATGTCCTGCGCTGGCGGCCATGTTTTTTTGTGGATCTGAAAATTTTCGGCAATCTAAGTAAAGGACCTTCCATTCATCAATTATGAAAAGTTTGGTTATATTTGCTTCAACAGCTTCAGAAAAGATAACCAATATATGCTTTTCCGATATTGTCCAATGTTAAACTATGCCATGTGCTGGCGGCCATGTTTTTTACGGATGGGGAAAATTTCTGATATCAAAGTAAATGGCCTTCCATACATCATTCCTGTAAAGTTTGGTTCATTGGCTTCTCCGTTTTGATAGGAGATAGTCAGAATATAAAAGTCTACGGACGGACGGATGACGGACGCCAAGTGTCGGCAAAAGATCACATGGCTTTCGACCAGGTGAGCTAAAAGGGGGATATGATACATGAAGCAGAAGTAGACAGTTTGAAAGATAATGCACTTACATAAAAAAGCAAGAAAATTCCAATATCCGGTGTCCTGGCATCTGACGCTGCTGTCTGTCTGTGGGAACCACACGGCAGACAATTCAATTAAATAAAATGTTTAATTAAGATAATTTCTCTCTAATTAATGCGTACTACTTCTTATTTTTATTAAGGAAACGTTAAAAATTTAAAAATGCATGCTCAATGTCTTATAACATAAACGTTTTTGATAAATAACACGACTTTTTTCTTAAATTTATTCGTATAAAATTATTACGTCTAAATTAGGATCGTCTTAAATAAGGCATGCTTATTTAAGACGCATTATAAATAAATATTGAACTAAGACGTGAAAATAAGGCATAGTTAACGTGTTATAACACATATATTCATTTAAATAACAAATTATTAACGTATTATTAATAACAATACGTGCTAATAACCACCCTTATTATGGCCACTCGTGGCACAAATACGTTTCCTTAATTTCATTAATTATTTATTTATTTAACTTTCTTAATCTTTATAATTTTCACTTTATTTCTTCATCTCTTTATTTATTTGTGTTCAGACAAGTTTATTATGCTATGTATATTTCATCTAAAGCATATGATTACGGAAGCCTGGGACTGCCTGCTCTTCTTGTTATTATCAGAAAAAAATTGTGAATCTATCGCAATAAGCTTGCATATTTATTACAATAATCACTATAAATTTTTTGATATTTTCTAATAATTTTTGCAATACTTTTATTGTGATATTTGTGAAGATAGTTTTTGCGATATTTTACATAATTTATCGCAAAAAATAAAACAAATTATTGCAATGTTTTTATTATCTTTTTAAATTTTGATACGAAAATACAAGTAATAGAAAACAAATAAGTAAATACCGAAGTAACTGTGAATTTAATTTCTACATATGCGCATTCCGACAACTTATGTCTCTTCAGTGCAGATAAAATCTAAACGTTTGGAAGCCCATAAACTCAAAGATGTTTAAAAACTGATAGAGTATGATCTAAATGTAGAGCCAAAATCAGCTAAAGACGGAGCTTTGCATGAGGGAGATACTCCTTAGTTTTCCAGAAAATTTACAAAAAATTAGATATTGAAATGAGCCGTTGCTGCGTTGAAGTCGGATTATAGTACTCGCAGCCATACACGGTGAAGATTCCTCGTGTTAAGTCTACTCTCATTTATTTTGCGATCACATTTCAACTGATTTTGATACATTCACGTATAATTTTTTAAAAAAGCTGATATACTGTTACAATGACAGCAAAACATACTGCTTTCGAAAATAAGATCAATAAGAGGTCAGCGTGAAGCCCTCGCACAACATGGTGAACTCTTGGTGATGATGTTGACCATATCAGGCTCCCCATTGCAGGCTATCACCGATTAGACTTTGGTCTGACTTATTACTTGATTTAATTTCCATTTGCCACAGTAGTTTCAGAAGAAAAGCCGTCTTTTATTAGGAATAGAAGAAAAGCCGTCTTTTAATTGGAATTGTATTTCTGGGGGGTAGAGTTGGGTTCGGGCTTACTAAACACTTTCTAAAGGTAGAGTTCGCTACTTAATTTGAGAGTAAACACCATTTTGGAAAAAACTACTACTTTTTTGTTTGAAATTTGAAAAAGAAGTAACTTCATAAAGTGTAAAAAAAATGTTTTTTTTTTCATATGTTTAACATTAGTAGTATAGCCCTTTTCATAAAATGTTGTTATCTTTTCCTGGATTGGGGCTCTTCCATCAACTGGAAGTACAAATATTCTTCATTCCGGTTATCACTCGTACGGTTGTCTAACC